>CM052330.1:17883642-18123583 GCA_028455615.1 Lasioglossum zephyrum | reverse complement strand
ACAAAGTCCCAAAGTCAAAAATTGTGTTCCTTCCATTTCCCTCTACAAGTTTTCGTTGACTGGACTAGATGTCTATCGTTTAATTTGAATCTACGACTCACCGCGGAACGATTTTCAACCGATCGCTGGTGACGTCGGACGTTTCCTGGCTGATTCGATGATTCTTTCACCTGGACGAACAATGGACGTCAAACGTCTGGCATTCACTCGAGACGACACCCAAATCCTTTGTGAGGGTTCGCCTTCTCCTGTTCTGTTCGTGATTTTAATTGATTCTGCTATTCAGACAGAAATTAATTAGAATAGACAGTCTAAAATATACTGGAAATATCTACGAAGCTGTCACGGAACCAGTTTCGCACGAGAAACTATCATAATGACGTTTATTAACAAAGAATCACAATGTATATGAATTATATAAAACTGGATCAGTCGGATAATCTGACTGCCACCATGGATTGAAGTTTTGTTTTCCGTAACTCCTCAATATTCTTTTAATTGTTTTCCCTGTTAACACAGCAAACGCAAAAATGTCTCTCTTGAGAATGATCCATATAGGGATCGAAACGTTGAATGTTTAAGTAATTACAAATTTGCTGTTTTCTATAATTGATCGAACTGTGCGCCGAAACCACAAAATTTATTATATATTTCATTTTCAATAAATAAATTGATATTGCAAATTAAGATAATCGAATCTGTGCACCGTAAATATCAATTTATTTATATAAAATTGTCGATCGAGATAAAAGGAAACAGTTATTTCATTTTCGACCGAGAAGAATTTTACTTGCATCTGAATTAGTCGGTCATGAATATTCAGGACAGTTATTAATGTCCTGTTTTAGAGATCTCGATCGCTTAATGGAAACATATGAAATACACAAATAGAGGACACGTTTTTAAAGCATACATCCCAATAATACAGGAAACAGAGGTCAGCCGAGCTGCACCACTCTACAATTTATTACAAAAACCTGGAACATCCGAGACCAGTTGTGAAAGGGTTCTAGACCGACAGAGAACGAGGGGACGCTAAGCCAGCTTTCGAATTGCGCATAATAGGAGGATCCCCTAATCCTGCTAGTTCCACAGGATACTAGAAACTTAATAACCCTTATCGCTCGTGGCTATTATCATTTTAGTTGGACAGCTCGAACGTCAGGCGCGGCGGGGACAAATAAATTTCTCCGGGTATATGGAAATGTTGGAATTACATTACTATCGTGGTTGGTGCGTGGCGCACGAGGGGGGCAAATAGCCATGGTCTCCTGCAGCAGGTCTTGGGAGGCAGTCGGCCATGTCTCCTCCGTGGAGGGTGTACAGGACTGTCCTAGACTAGTGGCGTGCACTCACGAAACCGTGGCGGACAGGTGACACGCGCCGGCCACGCGCACGTAACGAATTCCGCTTGTGTACGTGCGTCGGGTTAATTTCAGAATAAACAGATGGAAAATAGTCGGAACAATTCTTCGATTCCGAACGTTTCTTTTCTAAAACGCCAACAAACGATCAGTCTTTAATTCGCGTCTTCGCCGTGTCACGTGACCGGAAACATTACGAACTGTAAATTGCAGGCGGGATATGCCGATGACTATTTACATTTGCTCGTTTCCTCGTGGCTGTGCTTATTGCGTTATTACCATCGGCTAGCGCACGACCATAAAACTTCGACCCTACGATTATGATGGCGGCGTTTTCCGCGAGCCCTGCCGCGCCGTAAAATCCCATCAAAACATGTCCCCCATTAGGAGATAAAATAATTATAACTGGGAGCCAGCCGGAGGTGTGCTCAGAGAAGCCAGCCGCTTTTGTAGAAAGAAGTTCCTCTTCTCGATGGTGGTGGAGAGAGAAAGAGAGAAGGAGAGCCACTTACAGTAATTCACGAACAGGTTTACATACTTTTATCGTGTAATCGTAGACGAGCGAATCGTGGCGTGATCGAGGGCGGGATTACGCCCTCGAGCAAACGGAAGTATCAAGATCGAGCCCGATAACGCGACGTTCTATATCGGTTCTCGATAGCGGTTCGGACCGCGGGCCGGTTTATCCGGATAGCAAGATAATCGCCGATACCCGGCCCATTGGACAGGTGACTTATCTTTCGTTATTCAAAATGCCTTCGCCGTGCTCGCCGTGGCTCCGCGAGCGATTGATGAATCGTGGCATTAAGTGCGTTTCGCGGCAAGCTACGCGTAACAAGATATCGCTTTCTAAAGAAGTAACGAGTGCCATTCTTTTTTAACCTCCGAGTTTTCCTGTTCGAACGACTAAAACCCCGAGACGGATTAATGGTATCGCGGTTCAAATCGAAATGGTCTTGAACACCTATTTCGAATATCTTCGGAAATCTTTTTCCAGAAATATTTTCTTTAGATTTGCGAGAGTGAGCTATGAAACGATTAATGATTGTATTAACTGCAGTTGTTCGAAAGATACAAACACATAAGAATAGGAATGCTACCGGATTATCTGAGAAAGGAGGGTAGAGGGGACAGTCACCAGCTCGTGGCGCGGGTAAGGTGTGGAAATTCAGAGAATTGGAACAGATACTGACTCGAGGAAGAGGATGCGATCTATGTGGGGATAAGTATGGAAGTACGTGTGCTATAATTTCTTTTTTCTGCGATATTTTTACACAGCTGTGCCGCAATGTATTTTTTCAAAATTCACTAAAAACGTATTATTTTTCAGACGCAAAAATGTCTCTCTTGAAGATGATCCACACAGGGATCGAAACGTTGAGCGAACCATGTACCGAAAACACAAAATTTAATATTATTACAATTTCGATCGAGAAGAATTTCAATTTATTATTATTATCAACTGTAGTTGTTGAAGCTAGTCTTGGTAGCTGAAATTTGCCTGCCAAATTTCGCTGTTCCGCCGGCGGCATAGTAACGGCGCGCGAGGCGTCATGTGCCAAGGAATCACGCACGGTTGACTCGGACTTCGGCCAGGAGCACCCTGTCTTGGGGGTTGCAGGTGTACCACCGTCTTCTTCGGCGGATTCATGGTTGCGTGATTCCAGATCCTGGCAGGTCCTCCACGGAGGGCCGAGTGGGTCCTTCTGGCACGCGCTTTGTAGCCGCTGGTGTCCCGAAGGTGGAACATATGCGGAGGAATCATGCTCGGATGCCTCTGTTCGCCACCCCGCAGGTACACCTAGAAGGAGTCTTGCTGCTTTGCCGCAGGTGGTGGTGCACCTTAACCCGCCATCTTGGCTGCAGCAGGTTTTTTGAAACTGTCTCCTTTAGCCCAGGTAAAACTGAAATCCTCAAATGTCTCTTTCAATTCTTGTATAGTAAACGACTATTAAATTTTGTAGGAGTTTAGTTTAACGTTTAATTTAAAATATAACAAATACAATTAATAAAATTGTCTCGTTTAAATCTCCGTCTGAGATCAAACACGTCTTTACTTTTCAACACGTCGAACCAGAATAATGAAAATCGCATATTACCATGGACATAGACATATGTAATAATAATAATAATAGACATATGTCCACGCATATTACAAGACATGAAGAACGCGAATAAATCAATAAATAATAAATATCGAATATTTGCCGCTCGGAGATAACTTCTTCCTACAATTTTCGTCAGTAATCCATAAAATCCGGCAGTCTAATCATCCGGATATCGTTCACCTGGAATAGCAGTGCAAAAACGAACACGAACCGGCACCACGGTTTTCTTGACCCCGAGCGGAAGCGTTTAACGAATTCAAGAAGGAGAGGTAATGGCTACCCGTATCCTCCGCGCGACAAGACGAAGAGAAAAAAGTCAAGAGACAAGAGAAAAAAAGCAACGAGAAACGTAACGCGACACGTTGTCGCACCGGTGTGTGGTGGGCAACAGGAAGAACCTCAAACAGACAAAACCCGTGGGATAGGCACACAAAAGTCAGCCGGGGTCGGCCCTGGGTCAAACACTAAAATTAATTCGAACTGTACGCATCCGCTGCTTTATATCCGGGGGGTAGAGAGAACTGTTTTCCCCATGGGACAGGAACGTTAATTCCGTTGTTATTGCTTGGATGACACAATACGCTTAATTAGCCGGCCCCGAAAACGACGACTCACTCGATTAATCGCGGAGTAATCGTTTTCGTTATGTTATCGTTCGGGCCAGCTGTCACGGTACTTTATGGTATTCGAAGGGTTAAAGGGTCTCTGAGAAATATCTCCCGAAACGAAGAATAGAAGTCGGAAAGTGGAGCAGTACCTTTTTGAATTAGGTAGCGGCATTGTTGGTTCCTCTAGAGGGACCATCGAAATCAGGTGTCACGGTTGTTGCTCGCAACCCCCCGTTCGTCATGGCAACTGTTGTTTAAAACAACTCGCGCGTCCCGGAACAGAGCACGTTACATAAGGTCGGACAACAGCACCACGTTGTCACGGCAATCGGACGTAGCAACACGCGTGCACGTTCGCGTGCGTGCATCGGCACGCGCAGCCTGCAGGTGCCTACCTAGGTGCATTGTTGCGCTACGCCGAGCCGCAACCCACTACCCGCACGATTTCTAAGATAACGGGTGACTCTCGTAATTATCCTGCCCTAAGCAGATACGCATTTTTATGCGCAGTCTGCTACGCGATACGACCGCCCGGTCACGCCCACCCATTTTCGGTTATTTTTATGTGCCGCGCTGCCGAACATTATAAATCATCCACCGTTGTTGCTGGATCCGATCTACCGTCTCGATAAAATGCTGCCTCGACCAGTCAAATATTTCACAGTATATAACGGATTTTTTGATATTTCGATAGTTTTAAGATAATAACTGGAAAATGATTTTATCGGCGCACAGGTTCGATCAAACTCTACACTACTTATATAATATAAATTTATAATTCCAGCGTCAGTTGTTTCGTCAGAGTGCAAGGAAACCAATCAACCCGTGAATTTTCTTATTTTACCAAGTATTTCAGTCACGTGCGATTATTTGTTTCCAGAGTTCGGAGTGACTCAATCACCAGTCCGGACAATATCGTTGACCCGGTTCCGCCGTGGACACTGTTATCCAAAGGCGTTGGCATTGATCATACAATTACGTGGTACCAAGGCTCGATCGCCTCGTTAATGTCAATTGTCAAAGGTAACGAGTCTCCCTGACACGAAGCGCGGCTATCAAGCTGGTCGCGTGGCCGGCACGCGCCAGGCAATGACAATTTCCGTCCCTCGTACCGGAAGTCGAGCGGCGCGGTGCAACTGCAGCCTGCATTCTAGATGCACCCGTCGCTTCGTCGTTGCGTGAACGTTACACACCGAGCATATTGACTCGATGGTCTATGCGATCATTTGCATGGAAATTTCGCATAAAACTCTGTCGAATTACATGAATGACCGTTGCACTTTTCTGCATAAGCCCTGTTGGCGTTCTACGCTATTTTGCACGAACACGTTAACTGCATATTTATTCTGAAAGCAATCGAAAAATTTACAAGCAGGAAGTTCAAGGATTATAATATGTTTAACGTTAACTGGTTTACTTCGCGGTATGTAACTTCCCACTTATTCTCGGTTCGAAACCGCTTCGACTGCACCTTCTCCGACTCAACCCTTTAGCATCGTACATTTCACGCTGGGATTTACAGCGTCCCTGAAGATATCCATCTGTTGGTAAGCATCTCCCATCCTTTCCACGCGATAATAGTAACAATTGTTCGCAGTCTAGACACGTCCGGCCCGCGTCGGTCCATTAAGATCGAGATAACGTTTATTTACGTATTCCGAGATGACGGCAGGTGGGTAAAACGCGACAAAAAAAAAGGTTAACCCGTTCGATGATGCAGTGCGCCGCGTCCGTCGATGCGCGCCGGCGGGAGTACGATGAGAGGAACGGACGCCATTACAATCGCCATTTTACCGTGGCAAGTACCCGATCGAACCGCACTTTCGCGTATGGAAAATTAATGGGAAGTCCGAGACACCGTTGCGTCACAATCCCTTATCAATTCGCCAGATTGCTGGGGGTATATTTCATGCGTTCGCAGCTTACGCTGAAATAATGGGACAGTCGTGTATTTATGAAGCGTATGAACCGGATAGGACTCGCCGGATAACATAATGCGTTCTCAAATAAAGAATTTCATACGCGGCCCGATCGAGATCGCAATCTAACTTGTTATCGACAACCTTCCTCCGCAAAAATACTTCTACTGGATCTTTGACCTGCCGCACTATGGTCTGGAAACCCACTTTTCGTGGCCAAAAGTCACTTTTTTAAGATTAAGATTTTGAAAAATGTTTCTTTGGAACAGAGTAAGAACTCTTCGAAGCTTCCAAATCCAAATTATTATTCATTTCTGAGATATAACGTTTTGATAACAAACTTGGGAAAATTCAGATTAAATAAAGCGTTTAAAATAGACATCATAGACTATCAAAATTCAACGACCTAGCATACTATAACCTTTAACTTTAATATACTTTTGGCCACGAAAAGCGGGTTTCCAGACCATAGTGTGCCGGTTGTCCTGTCCGCAATACACGGATGTTTAGACTTGTACTGCAAAAATGTGAAGGTATCATTGTTAGAGAGAGAGCGAGAGAGTACCGAGTTCAGCGGTATATTGTCAATGTCCCTTACTGTTAATTGTAACAAATTGTCCTTATAGTGGAGTTAATTTGTCTCTTTCCAAGTCAACGCAAAAACATCCCCATTGGCGACCAGATCCTACAGTACAACTTATTTCGGGGAAACTGTGTCGAATTGACACGAAGTACGGACGAGTGTTAAATTATTAGGAGAGTTGTCAAACATCCTGAAAATCGTCCCGAGCTCCTTCGGCCCTGTTCGGCTCTCTCGGAGGCGGCTGGGAGGTTGTTTTTCAGCGGAAGGGCGCATCGGCGAGCAAAGGGCCGTGACGCCGATGACACCGACGCGAACACAGTCAGATACGTAGCCGGGCATGATTTATCCTTATTTCCGCGGAGGGAGTCGAAGCAACCGCTTGTGTCCGAGCACCACGCTGCGGCACGCTTCTTCGTTGTTCACCCAAGGCAGATCGTGTCCCTTGATACGAGGCTGGGACCCCAGCCGGACGTTCCGTTCGCTCGCGCGACTCTCGGTGCTTGCGGATCGCGCATGAATTATTGCGAGATCGGGCGGACCGCGCAAAATTCAATAAAGTTATTTCGCCTCACGGCGAGCGGGATGCAGGCAAAAGAGCAACGGAGCAGAGGACCGAGTCGGGGGCGGCGCAGAATCGCGGCAACGATTGAATTATCGGCGTTAAATTCCACGTTTTACGCGCGGACCCGAGAGCGCCGAGCCTTGTCAGCGAACCCAATGGAGACGTAAATGATAATTGCACTCCTATACCGGACCAATCTTGACGAATGCGAATGATCATCTAGAACGCGCCTTTTTAGAAAAATTTCAAAACTCCGAGGAATATAGCTGCGCTAAAAATGGTTCGCTTCGATCGAATTCGGCGGATGTCACCTAAGAGGTCCCCCCCAATGTCCAGACGTTCTGCAGTCCTGGCTCCCTGTCCTCTTTCTCTCGTAAAGTGTCTCCCTCTCCTCGCGGTCGGTCGCGAGAGAGCCTGCATTTGCATCTCAATCTCGCCGTTGATTTAGCAGTCGTACGGGGCCATCACTCTTGCCGCGGGAAAGGTCGACTTTAGTATTTTTAGATTAGCCGGCCGCGATATAAAGGCCCGCGTCAGGCACTTTTTCAAGGTGGCCAGAGCGAGCACGATCCTCCCTGGAGGAGCCCGGGGCCCACGGAGGTGGAGAGAGGAGAGGAAGAACGGAGGTGGAGGATTCTCTTAAAGAAAAGAAGGTCGTGGCTGGTTCGAACGGCTTTAAATTAACCGGCGGAGGAGGAGATCGGTCGCCAGCAGGAACCAGGAAAAGAACCGCGAAGGAGGTCGATTTTTGTCCTTGAAGCGTACGACCCGGAGGATCGAGGGCTGGTTGCGTTGCGGGTCATCGAACCTTTTCCGTAATGCGGTGAGAGGTCCTTTTACCAGGACAGTCTTACCATGCGGGACGAAACGCGAATCTCTCGCCGTAAATATCTTCGACAGCCTGGTGCCCATTGCGTCGCCGGATTATGTTCGGCTCATAGTAATTTAACGTTCGACACAGCGAATGCGGCTAAAGAAAGGAAAATGACTGTTGTACTATTTTTATTTATGCATAATGCAAAACTAGCAGTCTGGTCGGCAAACGTCGGTCTCGCTCTGGCTGCGAAATTCGGTGAGTGGCAGTATGTTCAGATCCCTCTGTTGCACTGGCAGCCATCTGCATTCCATTTTCTCGGTCGACTGAATTGAAAGAATCGCGGTGTTACGTTAACGGTAATCCCAAGAAAAATATCCTGTAAACAGGAGCCAAGTTCTCTATAGCCGTAAAAAGTTGTGAGATCAAAGAAAACACGGGCAAGTTCGTTAGCTTAGAAATACCTCTTGCAATACTGAAAAAAGTGTTTGTAAAAATTAGTTTAAAAGAAAGTTTTATGTTGTTCATGGGATTTCATCAATTTTTGTTAATTGTTTTTTCATCAGTATTTGTTGCGACTTCGAAGCTAATAAAACGTATACTTATGTTTGTTATGCTGCTATGTTCTATCCTACGTACCTATTTCATAATGTTTTTTTCAATACAAACCCTTCAGGGTGTGAAATTTCAAACTTTGATAATTATTCCTTTGAGTGTTTGTTATGGTGGACCTATGTACCAAATTTCAAGCTTGTAAGTCAATGACAAGTACCCAAGAGGTTTTGATGATCTGTCAGTTAGTCAGTCAGTCAGTGACAAATTTAGCAATTTTTGAGATCCTATATCTTGGAACCTACTAATGTTAAAAAATTAATGTTTTGCCAATATTGAGGCATAATAGCACTTAACAAGTGTACGAAATTACATCTCTCCATCTGCCTCTAGTTCGGAGTTACAAGCCTCTAAAAAACGGCTAAGTTGTTTCGTGTAAAAGGAGATAGTGCGAGAACTTGGCTGGTGCACTACCGTGCACCTAGATAAATGTTGTTCGTAATGTAAGGTTCTAACCGTTTCGCGCACGTTCCCTCTATCGTCGATTTTGCAGATCTCGAACTTGAAGAGGACGGTGTTGTGTCCGTCGCCGATGTAGAATACTCTCTCGCGCCGTCCCTTTTTCAAGACCAAGTCCCAGCACTCCGCGGCGATTACGCCCGTGATCAAACCGAACCAGTCAACTCGGGATAGGTCTGTTGGAAAGAGCGATCGTACGTTTTAATATTCCACAAAATGGATCTGTATCTCGATGACACCGCCTCTTTTCTATTCTGTGTTGTTGGATGGCGATTGTCTTTGTTGCGCATCCTGGAGAATCATCAAACCGTTATTATCTGTAATTTCGTTGATTCGGTGAAAGTCTGACCTGGGAATCTTGTCTGACTCGTGCAGGCATACTGTTATTCGTACCTTCGTGGGACGACCGATCTATGGTCACTTGTCCCTTGGCCGACATGTCCGACCCCTTGTCCAAGAAGAAGTAGTCGTACGCTCGGAACTGCAGGACGTTCTTCTTGTTTTCCGCCTCCACCTTTCCCAAATGATATCATTACTACTATTACTACTATAAACTTTAGACATTTTTAATTGACTCAGCAGAAAATTTTCAACAGCGACGGTGATTTACTAGAAAATTCAAGTGATCCTCCGTGGTCTTGATCGCGTTAAGATCCTTGCTCAACCATATATCCTCGATGTTCCCCTTTTTCATGAAGTCCCGAAGTGGTCCAAGAACTTTGAGCGTAGGTGCAGCACAGAAACACTGTACCTGCCATCAACGATACCCAGTAAAAATGAAGCCTACACAGAACTAGTTAAATTGTATCGTGGCGTAGTTCACTTCGGACGGTTGTTGGACGAAAATGTGACCAATTTGATAAGCCCTTGTGTCGACCAAGTAAGGTATATGGGAATACTCGGGTCCGCCGATCTGTTCGGCGACAATGGGTCCGATTAGGTCCCAAGCCTTAACTATGCTCATAGACTTGGTGATGCGCACCCTCATCTTCTTCTTGTAGGTCGTCATCTCCGCATTTATATTCATACCGCGAGTTACCTCTACAGAAATTCAATGTGGTTAGAAATTCTCGTTGACAAGTGTCAGCCAGGAATGTTGGTTAGGTTCAACGCTCTCGATCTCGACGGCTTCTCGAGTATCAAATATTTTTCAATATTTTGTTTCGCGTCCCGCGTGTAAAACAACTGTTTAAATGATCTCGATCGTTGTCTGGAACATTTTATCTGTCGTTGAAAAAAAATTGTTTCGCGTCCGTCGCTGCAGGTTACGCTCGAAGAGCAAGCTTGTTCTTCAAGTTGGTGCGAGGACAGGAAAGTTGGCCAAGAATTTGACCGCGGTCCGAATGGGTTCCAAATCGAATCAAGCGATATTGGGGGAAGCGATCGATCACCCGGCTTATCCTTTTGGTCGGCGCAAGTACATCGGCCCCGGCCATTTGTAATCATTAGCGCCATGGTGCCGTTGGCACGGCCGTCTTATTATGTCATTTCATTTCGTTCGTTTTCTTTCTTTCTTTCTCGTTCTGTCTTCCCCGTTGGCTGCGGCCCGGAGACGCGTCAACGCGTGTAGGCACACGCACATATTTGCTATTGTCGCCGGCGATGATGAATCTAAACACGAATGCGTGTCACGGGCCACGTCGAAGGGTCGAAGTTAACTTGACCCGGACTAGCACGGAAAGTTCGGTTAATTAAACCTTTCCACGCGGGTTAATTCAGCGGAAAAAAAGACCGAGGACGTGATTAATTAACACGGCCATTTCTTTTCGAGACTGGCTATCGTTTGTTCATTTTATTAGTTCAACTTTCCTTGTAGCGATTGTTTGTAATATTATTAAAGTAGTACCATCGGAACGTAAGAGAAGAAATAATTAAGGGAGTACAGCATCGTGGGATTATCATCGGAAAATGTTTATCTCGTTATTATCTGGTTCCAGCCGCCAAGGTCGGTTCCCGCGCGAGAAACAGGCCCCTGTTTTCTTTTAATTGCATCACGGCTAACTACGATGTGGAACACGTAAATCGGAGAGAGGTCTCGAGGGGGCCGCTAATTTTCAGGCTCTCGCGAGCGACGTTCGTGGTTCCACATATTAACGTGTTTATCGGGTTCTCGGAATTAAATATCTTTCTTAAGACACAATCCTGTAAACCACTTTACTGCCGGCGAACCACTGTACACCTAACGCGCGAACCGCGATGTTGCGGAATCGGAATTACCGCTAACTCGCCTGGCAATGTTGCATAGTGATCAGCGGCCAGGGAATCGGAATTTTTCAAACGCGACAATTATGTGGCCGATAATGATTTTCGAAATTAATGGTGTTGAACTGGGTTACTTGAATTGTTCGAGCTACTAAACTACGTTGAATATTAAGGGACGCAGCTACCGGAGAGCTTCCTATTGCCTATCGATAACTACGGTTGGCGTTTTACGGCTCCTATTCGCGGCCTATAGTAATTGCCCGAGTTAATGTATAATATGGCGGAGTCCCTTGGAAATCGTTAGTAAAAAAATATCGATGCATTCCGTGCACCAGAAGACATTGTAAATCCTATTAGAACTGGATTAATCGCGGCATCTATTATTGTAAGACGTAAGAGACAAGCAATCACGTGACCGAAATGGTAACACGTGATTAACTTCGTTGTTGGTGTCCATGACTGCCTTCTTCTCGTTACGACAGTCGAACAGCAAAACACGTGTCTCCTCCTTTTTTAAAGTAAATATACATATTCAAGCATCACAGTGCATAGTTGCTTTGGATTCTTCCTCAAATTCCATCAAATCCAAATGTCTTCTTCAGTGATTTGAATCGCACACGTTCCCCGTGAAACAAAGTACCGCAAGTGCATCATCGCCAACTACGAAGCAAACAGCAGTTCTGAGAGCTGGGAACGAGGAGCTTATTGTCAGTGTAGATTACAATTTGCTCCGGCAGCAACCCACCCATAGCTCAACGCGAACAGGTCGAGTCTAAGACGGCGAATTAAGTAATTACCGGAGCAACAACTAGAACTAATTTGCTGTCGGAAAGGAATTAACAATGGATTAATGGGCGGGTTAAACGCACGGTTCCGTAGCCTAGCAGTGTCGGTAAGACGGGTGCCGGAGCCCTGTTTCGAGCCTTAAATTTCCATGCTGGCAAATTGAAACGGCCCTGGGTCGCATCATGATATTGCTTATGGTACAAATTTAATAAGGCGCCCGCTGGGGCCTCCAGTTACCATGCTAATATCATCCAGGATCGGCCGCGCACAGCTTCTCTCCACCTGACTTCGTCGAGCGTGCGGCCGGAGAAAAAAGAGAGAAGAAAAAAGAATAGCGAGAAAGAGAGTGAGAGGAGAGACGAGCAGGAACGGTGGAAAAGGGGCCAGGAAGGCCAGGGAATCGGATGAAAAAGAAGGAAGAGGAGAAAACGACAAACGAAGACGACGATGACCGAGCGGAGGACGAGAGAGGGAGTCGATGGTGCACGGAGAGACTCGTAACCCGTAATGTTATGGCACTGCCTACCGCGAGGGGGACCTTAAAGGGCCCTCGTGCCGAGGTCTTTAGTGCCAAATTGGTTATGCGGACGCTTTACGACACGGTCCGCCGATATTAGCCGAATGAATTACATAAATTATCCTTAGCGTTGCGACCAAGACCAGCAAAACATCACGGTCGGGGAAAAGATTTTGTTGAAAGAATTTTCTACCGTGTTTTCTTCGGTCGTTTTGGCCGCGGCTGGCCCAGAAGCTTCTTCGGCGAAGTACCCAGAAATCGAGTGGATTATAAGGGAAGCAGAGTCTTTAACCAACAACGATTTAGATTCGTTGACGGTTAAATTTGTTGTCGATCAAATCCGCTGTCGGTTAAAGGCGTTGTCGGTTAAATTCGTTGTCGACCAAATCTGGAGTCGGTGAAATATTGTCGGTGAAAAGTGTGTCGGTGATTTCCATGGGACCCGCTCATCTATCGTGGGACTTGATAGCCGTTCAAGATCGGCGGAAAAGAATGTGCTAGGGACAGTTGGTACGTCCCGAGCGGTCTGATCTCATCCCCTTCGTTTTATCATCTCGCGGAGAGAGTCTTGCGGGGTACCTACCGCATGGTTGTTCGCTTGGCTCGTCTGGTCTCGTCTTGTCTCGACAAGCGCGTCTCAACGGGCAGCTTCGCTGCGGTAATCTCGCATGTCTCTCGTCCTTCGTTCATTCCAAATAAGACGAGGATAAAGACGGACAGGGAAACAGAGGGGAGAGGAGACGAAGAGGAAGAATCGAGTACGAACATTTTTATCAGTCGTCGCTCCAGTCCTCCGCGGGAGGTCCTCTCTGCGTGGCTTGGTCGCCACGCAAACCCACGAGAGACCAGGTGGATTTTGATGGTCGGCGAATGTCCAACGAAGTCTAGGAGGCTAGGCTCTTCCGGGGGGTTCTTCCATGGAAACTGTCGTCAACTTCGGACGAAGTCAGCAAGCCGCTTCTAAATATGGCGAACCTCGTAGGATCGTATGGCCTTCGCATTACCAATTATTTATGCACACCGAACCGGCGATGACAGTCTCTATAACTCTGTAGATAATGGTTTTTTTTTCACAGAGGAAAGTTTAACGAGCAGTACGTTGAACATGGAATCACGATGACCGGTTGTAAATAGCGCTGGATTGATCCTTCGAAACGGAGAATTCCCTTGGCGAGTTCGTAGCCAGAATCAAGAGGATGCGTTTCGACAGAATTTTTCTGGATTACCGAAGTCGCGCGGTCAACGACAAAGAGAAAGACGAAGTCAATAATATCCACGTAAACACCCACACGCGTAGCAAAGCCCGTATGGGCTTCTCCTGGCCGATTGAGGCACGGCCCGGCCGTAAGTCTTGCTCGGGCATAAACCAATCCTGAAAGGAGAACGCGATGCAACGGGGTATCCATTTCACGAGCGATGGAGACATCGGGGGTACCTCGTTCGATTCCAGCCATATGCTAATTCTCCTCTGAACCGCCGCTCTCGGCGTCGTGTATCCCGCCGGCCTCTACGGAAATAGGAGGAGACCCCTCGAGAATACGTCCTCGACGAACCAACCATATTAAATCTTCTGCTGTTCCGCTTTTGCGATTGAAATCACCGTTGCCACCAAAACGGACACTCGGTAGCGAGATAGGCGACGCTTGCTTTGCCACTGCCAACCACCGCCGATGCCGGTTAAACTCTCTGACGACGACGTTTCCTCACCCGCCGGGGATTCGTTTGATTTGCATCCGTACACCTTGCTAGGATAACGACCCCCGTTGTTTTTCACCTGCGCGGTCGTGTCGGCCGACCCGCATCTTTAATCCCGCCGGAAGGTGTTCCTTCTGGACGCTGTGTGTTACCTTCTTCAACGGCCTCGTCGAAGCTTGAAAAATTCTACGCTCGGAACTGGGTAACATGTTCCTCCTCGACCAAGTTTGTTCGCTTCTTCGACAAGACCGCAAACATTCAAGGTCCGAGCCGTGAACACTCGAGGACAAAATTGTAAGCGATGCTGCGAGGATCTCCGTGCGATCTGTGTTAAGGAATTGCCAGGTTTTTTCGGAATTTCGCGAAAGACGCCCGAGCCGTAACGAGTTTAAGGGGGTAGACTCGTTTCCAGGATTGCAAAGATATGAGCAAAGAACAGGAGTGGAGCAGGAGCGAGAGGTACCCCTCCTGTATGCGAACAGCGGGAAGGAGGGGGGGGTATCGCTATGGAGGGAGGAGGAAAAGGTCCTTTAAAAAAGGCCCTGGGCGGTGGGGTTTAGCAGATATGGCGGTAGAATGCGCTCCGGCAATGATAATCCCCCCAAATTCATCTGACAGGGCAGCCGAGTCCGGCACTACCCTCTCGACCAACACGGGAGGGAGGGTGTCCGCAATTGGATTCCCCCACCGCCCTTAAACGAAAAAAAAGGATTGAAAAGATAATGCAGTCAAAGGCGCTAAATAAAAGATTGATCTGGCCCGCGACTGGCCTGAAAAGTCCTATTTTTTTTAGGCCTAATTTACATTATCCGAGTCCACCCCCTCGAGGCGCCGGTCCATGGACAAATTCCAGCCACGTGTGAGAAATTACGGAATGAGCGACCGGCCAGTATAGCTTCCAGGTAAAGACCGTAAAGCAGCGACCGGGGAATCGATGTGATCGTTCTATTATAGCCATTGGTACCAGAAGGTGTGTAACAAAGCGATACGATCGTCGTAACCGTCCGGAACACCTCGAACAACCCGGAGTTCTGGCTCACCGCGAGAACCTGGCCCCGTGGCGCTCGGATTTAATGGAGCAAATCGTTCCCTGCTTTCAACCAATTATCGGGCCGGCTCTTCGGGATGTACCCGTCGCTATTCCGACCTGTGCACTAACATATATATATACATATACATACACCTGTGGGGACCGCCACCGATGCACACACGTACTCTTTTCTCGAACCATTCTTTTACGGTCCGGCATCCCTGATCCCACCCACCAGCGCAAAGTCCAATTAGAGTCGACTAGCCGTTCGAGATAATTGGCGAACACTTGCGCGGCGACGTAACTCACCGTCCGGTAGCGTTTCTTCCTTACATTCTATTTTCTTGGTCCTGCGGACCGTTCAGCCGGGGTCATCCGGCCTGTCGCCCTGCTCTACGGCCCCGACGATGGGCCCAGATAATCCATTTAGCGTGCTCAGACCCTGAAGACACTCTTCTCGCGGCTGGAACAGTCGAATTGCTTCAACTCTTTCCTTGGAAGACTGATCCTGCTGAACTTTGCCACGCCGGAAATTCTCTAAAGTGTTGGAATCCAACTGTGGCGTCCAACTTTTCTATCTTCGCCGCAAGATGGACAGCGAGACAAAGCCTTTCTCGCTAGTACCTGATCCGTCACCGATCAGTATATGTACAGTCCTCAACCGCCTACCGACATCCCCCATACAAGTTCGCAAAAAGCCCCACCCACCACGAAATTTTATGAAATCTTTTTTATTCACAGGATATCTAGATTAAAGGGAATGTACTCCCCACAAGAACTAGAACACTCCTTACTCAAGGGAAACCATAAAAAAACTTCTGACATCCCAACGTCTAAGGCAGGGCCCGCTAGATAGCCTTTACTTGATGAGTCCCCTAGCGGGTCTAGGACGAAACGCTCGTTTCATTTTCCTCCTCTCTCTCTCATATTTGACACGAGCTCCTTTCTCACTTCATCCTTATTTAGAGCTCCCACATAACGATAATATTATACAATACATATACAGAAACAGGCCTTAGTGCGACTCCAGCCGGAGTTGCAGAGATTTCGTTGCCTGACCCAAGTGTTTTATGGCACCTCCACTTGAGAAAAGAAACCGGAGGTTTTTCCAGGGACGAACCAAGGTCAGTCGTCGTCCCAGAACAAAACACATCGCAGCATCACTCACGCTACAGCATTAGCTTTATCTTATTTCAACACAGTTTGCCCCTTTTTCTTCAGTAGGATCACCGTTTTAATCCATTTTGCAACTTTGTTTGCATTAAATAAGTAAAGTGATCTTGTTTAAGTTAATAAAGTTTTTCAACAGCCTCAAATTAGGTACACAGATTTTCTACTGGACCGTAGACAACGAAAGCTCGAAATCGCTTGCAACGGGGAGGATTCGTCTCGGAGGGAAACCCGTGCGTACGCGAAAGCAAAAGTCGAACCGTGGCTCTGGTTGCTGAACCAGGAAAGGGACGACGATGTAAAAACACATTGAAGGATGTACCCTCAAATCAGGTGCACCGATTTATTTACCCCTGTTTCTTCATTCGCATTGGGATCACCGTTTTAATCCAAATGCGAATGAAGAAAAAGGGGTTAATAAATCGGCGCACCTAATTTGAGGGTATATCTTTGAATTTGAAAAACTTTATAGGCTTAAACAAGATGACTTTATCTATTTAAAGCAAACAAGGTCATCTTGTTTAAGCCGATAAAGTTTTTCCACATAAAGGTGTCAAGAAAAGAATAATTTTAGCAAAAAATTTGCAATGATGCCCGAAATGCTCGAAAATTACGAATTCCGGAGGATGGAAAGAGTAGGCTTTCTCCGACGATCACGGTGTACGGGCGCGTGTAACGAGATCGCGACGCGGCGTGCCGAACGGGAGACGTATGGGAAGGCAGGTAACCGGGTGTACCATAGGAACAGAGCAGAGTCGGACCGATCCTTCGGTTGTTTTTGTTCCGACTGACTTATCGATATTGGCACGTTGTGTTACGAACGTGTACGTAACTACTCGGCGAGGCCGCAGCAAGCAACGCGGCGGGGACCGGGCTCTCGACGTCGACAAGAAAGAACAGAAAAGAGAGGGGCAAAAAACGAGGAGAAAGAAGACGATGGAAGAATTGTGGAGAACGAAGCCGCACGGAGGCACCGGGTCTCTTGAGGAGCGAGGGTAACCAGAGCCTGGTTGAATTATTGCTAAGTGAGGGCAGAACTTTGACCGGTGACCAGCGCGTGTCCCTACACGCGTACCACTCGACGGATTCGTAAACGTACTTCTGCGAAATTGTGTCTTTATCTGGCCGTTTCGAGCCCACCCAGTAGAATAACGTACATTCCGAAATATTCGTACGATCAGTTTCACTGGTGATTCGGCATTGAACGTTGTGGACGTTGAGATTGTTGGACGAAGTTTAAATAATTATTTGGATGGAATAAAGTTTCACTGTGAGATGTTCATAGTCGGTGACTGGAGAGCCTTCTCGTGCAGGCGTTCAAGTCTCTGGACTCGTAGATCTTTGGAGAGCGTTTTCATTGCTCTATCAAATATTTTCAATAAATCTATAACTGCTATTCGATAGAAAAAGGTCTACCGTAAAATATTCATTTGGATTCATTAAAACGAATCATTGTTTAGAGTTTCCGATTTGAAGAATGTGTATCGGCGAAGCGTTGCAGTCGTCGAAGATCTGTGGAGCGACTATTAAATTAAATAATTCGAAGGATCATTATAACTTTATTAAATAGCCGAAGGTTTATTACGACGTGTTCACAAAGGGGCAAGAGAAGAGTTCCATAGCCGGCGACGCCGCCGCCGCCTGTAGGAAATCAGCAATTTCTAGAAATCAATGTCGATGGTTTAACGATGCCTCCCTCATTGTAGCGCGATGATAAATGACCGTAGTCGCCCGGCAACAGAATAGAACGCAGGTGTAATTCATAGTTTGACGTAATTTTTCCACGGGCGCGAACAACCGAGCGCGAACCCGGCGCAAAAAGAAAATTCTCTCGGCGTTCAAGGATAACCGCAAGAATACTAATATGGAAGCGCGTATGAAGTTAAGACGTGTTTGCCTCTATCAAGACTATATTATTACCGTCCACCGACCGATTGTAATGCCTCGCGGGAGTGAAAGAATGGCTACATGACAGCGAGAGGAGAGATGCTGCTCCCTGTGCTCTTCGAGGGGAAGAGGAGCTTCTCTCTTCGGCACTTCCGCCGGCTTAGAGAAAGGCGAATCGTCCAAGAAAGAGCCCGAACGCTCTTGCCTCCTTTCATGAGCCACGGGTTAAGCAAGAGTTATTGCCAAGTAGATGCGTTATAATAGAGACAAGTGACTAATAGTTCGATTCCTAGTTGGTGCCTCGCGCCTCGTACTCGTCGGAAGTCGTTAATTACACAATTTCGCTAATTGCGCTCTGGGCCGGACGAGCCAGTCGTTCCTTTCGCATCGCGAAAAGAAACCTGCAAAAAAGAATGCAACAACAGGGGTGGTGGTAGGGGTGAAGGGACGCGAAGCCGAGAGAGAGAGAGCAGAACGGAGCCAAGGAAGAGGCACCGTGAATATTTGATCGGCGGAGAGGACGTGATCCGAGGAACTGGTTTCGAGATAAACGCAACTATGTAAATTTCGACGCCCGGACACGTGTATTAACGCTACATTTGCCAGCGGGGAGCAATAAATCCTTTTGTTCCCTGGGCCCGGGTGATCGCGAAAAAGGACAAGCCCCGGGTCCACCTCCCGTATCCTCTCTCTCTCATTTTATTCGTTTTGATTTCTTTTCAACTCTCGCGAGGGGAGGGGGCTGCGTTAACGGTGTATCGACCTACTCGCGAGCAAAGGTGCAAATTGAACGACAGCGAACGACAGCAGAAGAAGGACAAATTCCTGCTCATTGTGCAGGAACGCAGGACGAGACCGCGATGCTCCGCTAATACAACCGCTGCTAAAACTTTCCGAGACACCTGTTCGCGAACGACCAACGCATACTGCATTCGCCCACTTTGCACCGGTTTTGGAAACCTGGAATACAATTCACACTGCCGGTAGCTGAACCGTATTTTCAAATTGAAGTCGTGACGTTCGATCTTTTGCTGCGATCACAAATTGAATTTTTCTTGGCTAACGATCACGCAACGCACTCTGGTATTTTAGAATCGACTTTCTTATTTGATGCGAACACACAAGAATTCAGTATCTGGTTCAGTTCTATCGGCACGCGATTAAATTGAGAAACTAAGTGGTTGAAATAAAAAAAAACGAAGGGGACTGAACTTTTCCTCGCGGAACAATCTAATATATTCTACCGTCTACACGACACAATGTAGAAATAAGTCGTTGAAATAAAAGAATGAGAAGAATGACCCTAGTTTTCTGTCGCAAAGATTCCACGGAATGAAGCCGGAATGCGTAAACTTTCTATAGGCACTGTATCCGTCAAAAACTGTAGAACACGAAACAATCTGTTTCTTTTCTCATGGGGGTAGAAACATTGCTCGGCCATAATTCCGGAGACCGCAAACGTTGCTCGGTGCCCGGGGAAAAAGGGGGGTTCGCTTAGATGGGATCGCGGCGCGAGTAGATCGTATTGCGCAAGAAAACGGTAACCACGATGCCATGTGAACGCTTTAATTATTTAAGTCCCGGATCCAGCTCGATTCCACCTTCCTCGATTTCTTGCCGCGGCCTTGGTGATGCAGTATCCTATCCTCCTCTAATTATTACCGGTGGCGCGCCGCTCGTTACACGCTTGCCGATAAACACAGGTCTCAGCGGACCTGTTAACTTCGCCGCTTATTCAACTCCGTGAAGCTGCCCATCCAGCAAGCCCGATCTCCGTAACAAACTGTAAATCCACGATTAATTAAAATAGTGATTCATCAAGGTTCAACTAGCTCAATTCGATAAAGTATGAACTAATAGCATGTACAAATTTTTCTACGTTTAAAAATGAGACCTCTTTGGGTTTAGATCTCCGTAACAAACTGTAAATCTAAATCTATGATTAATTAATATAGTGATTAATCAAGGTTCGACTAGCTCAATTCTATACAGAATTAACTAATAGCATGGACAAATTCTACGCTTAAAAATGAGACTTGTTCGGGTTTAGAGTTATTCGAAAGTGGATCCATCCGCACAAGATCGTCGGATCGATAACGCCGATCGATGCGACCGCGAGGGACGAGGCTGCCGTAAATTTCCATCGGAAAATGGAGAGCCAGACGCGGTCCAAAAATACCGTGTTCTCGTTAGACGAGCGGGAGAAACAGGTTCCACGTTCGCTTTTCGTCAGCGCCAAAGTCAATACGCGGCAAGGCCGTCTAGATGCAGGATGACCCGTGATCTTGTACGTCGTCGAGTTTTCTTCTGTCGCGAACAAAAAAAAATCTATATTAACATTCGACTCGTAACTGGTTATCAGCTGCGAGCTCCTCTTGCTCGCGGAACAATGAACTCCTTTTCCAAGGATATTTTTCAACTAATTCGTGGCCTCCCTCTTGGCTCCCCTCCCTCAGGGAGGAAATCTACTTGTGGATTAATTAATTAATCCAATGAATCGCATTATTGCAGAATCATGCATTATTTATAACAGCATTCATTTTTTCATTAAGTCTCTGCAAAATTTTAAAATGCAACTTCTCCTGTTCTTTCCTCCTATTTTCTTTCTCTTTTTATTTTTTCTCTGTCTTCTATTTTAACATCTTTTCAGCTATACTATCTAGTCATCTATTTATTAGTTACTATTTAAACCTCTTGACAAGGCTCACGCCGCTTATTTTGCAAATGGATTTATTTATTATAATTTGACGTGCAGACTAAATATTTCAAGTTGTAAAATTACACGATGCGTAATCGGATCATGTTCAACGTAGATTATGGTAATGGTAAAAAGTTTCTCCGAGGTTTTAATTGAAAAGGCTCGTTAGAGTTAACCTTCGAGACAGTCACCGAAGCTAATAAGCCCAGTCGGACAGGGAGAATGAATTAATATGTCCGCGTCAATCAAACCTTTGAACGGTTGTTTCGAAGCCCGGCGCCGGATCAATAGCGACCCAGCTGTTGTCCGCGAGCGAATCGGAACACGGTGTATTCGGTCTCGCGGGAACAAACAGGTTCCGTCTCCGTTTTCCAATCCGCACAAGGACATCCGAAGCCGGGACACACTCGGCTCGTAAGCCAGGGCACTTGCACTTTCACTGGATTTTTCCAGCAGGTGGCTGCACGGGGCACGTGAAATTAACAACTGCCCGCGAGTTAGAAGTTCAACCGGGGCGGCGCTCGTTCTCGGTTCATGCGCGACACATAATACCGTGGAGGCAAAAAACGGCCGCACCACCGGCATAAATATCTGCACGGTTTCTGCGGTAACGGGCGTAAATCGTTTATTGCAAATACAATATGGAAATATGAGCGCACTGGGACCTTTTGAGTAATTCACCTGGCACGGATCGCCTTGGTCCTGGTGGGAGGGCATGGAACGGAGACGAACGAGCTGTTTCGCACTATCGTTCGCCTTATTGAATTCTAAAAGTTCTCCGCCGCGGAACGTAACTCTGAAATTTTTTCGATTGACACTGAGAGTGTAAAAATGTGATCATCTTGTTACCATTTAGTCACGATTCTCTGCGCGATAACGATTTGTACGCGGTATAAAACCTTTAAATTCGCAACCGGAGGAATGCAGATCCCAGATTCGCCAGCTCTCTCTCTTTCTCTCCGCGTCTCCTCGAATAACCGAGATAGCAGGGCGCGCCGTAACGATATGGTCCGATCAAATCGCGGGATAAAAATCGACGATAAGAATGTCGAGCGTTTACACGAGCATTTAGTGCAACCCGAAACGCAAACGGAACGTGGGGAAGGGTGTAGGAGACACGTATAGAGAACGGGGGACACAGCAGAATGTGGGGGAGGAGAGAAGGAGTCAGATCCGCAGAAGAAGAAGAAGCAGAGGTAGGAGGAGGAAGCGAGATGAGAAGAGAAATAAAATGGAAAGAAGGCGGTGGAGGCGGAGGAGAGAATGAAAAAGAGCAAAACGAGAAAGAGACCCCGGGAACGAAGAACAGAGAGAAGGGGAGAGAGAAAGAGAGACGCTGATGGGATTATAAGTAATGCGCCGCAGCACGTGGCCCCGGTGAGCCCACCTCCAGGTTGTCAAACCTGTTTCTTCGTATGTGCCATCGTGTGTGTTGTGTGTCTCGAAGGCGAAGGTGCAGAGCGTGAGCGCGGGTGCCGCGTTCCGTACCACGAAATCCCTATCGACCGATTTCAGCGTTCGTCCTAAAAATAGAACCGGGCACACCTCCCTCGGGATAACCGCGAACGAGATCACCGGGTGGAATTCAAACCGGGGGACCACGGGGAACACCGTAATGCTTCGGGGTCTCACCTGGGACCCACTAGCACGCCGCCTCCGTCCCCCATTCCTCGAGAACTCGGGCCCTCTTCATCATCGTTCCCCGGGCAACGCGGAGGCGTAGCCTCGTCAACGAGTGAGATCCACTGTCGAAATACCCGGAGGAGCAAGTAGCAACCATTAGGCGACCAACCTGTGCCTTAATGGAAAAATTGAAGATAACCACCGGCCTGCCACTCGACCACTCAACCGATTCGCCCGGCGCGGTGTGAGAGGCGTTTTCGTCGATTACGTCAACAAACTGGCCCTGATCCGACAACCGAAATCCTTAGGGAGATCCCAGGCCCACCCTCTACTCTCCTTTCCGGACGTTCTCCAGGACTTCTGCCACCTCGTACAATTTCCTTCTATTAGTCTATGCTTCCTATATATAAACGCACTAGAACAATAAAAGATGTGGCACGTTCCCATTGTCCTCGAGCGCAACTGTACTAAATTGACGTCAAATTCCCCTCACGAATTATATTTGTGTTGTATTTAACTAATCAATCTTGGGAAATATTCTGAAGAATTGAAAGTCATTAATCTTTCAAACGGATCACCGAGTAAACACCACACTGATATTTCGTGGATAAATGAAACAGGAAAGAACTTGGAAGTTTCAGATTATATATTTCTTTATGATTTATGGCGTTCTATCACTGTTTCGAAAATAGATTTATTTTTGCCCGTGACAACAATGCAAGAAATAAATCGACGCCACGGAATATTTTCCAAGCCACCCCAATAACTCTTCCGCTTCGTTCGAACAGAATATTTGAGGCAATTAGTCCGTGTATTATGCCAACTTACCAGTTATTGCATGCATTTATCAGCACGCTTTTGAAGGATAATTATAGATCAGCGCATTAAACGCGGCAACGAGAGAGATTCGTGTTTCTACGCTCGGTATCCAACGTTGATTATTCTCTCTTGTGTGTCAAATATGCTCGGCCCGCGAACCGCCTTTCAAGCCGATGGTAATTGAATCAATTTAACGCGAACGCGAGAGGTCAATGCGCCGTTCGCGTTTATGGGAAAAATATTTGATAGGATTTTCTTCTCGGCAATGTAGGTCGGCTTGAAAAGTTTGCTAATTTAAAAAATCCGCCGCACGGTCTATTATTACAGCGAACAATCGTAAAACGCTATCATTTTTGTATTTCACAATCGATAATGTTCCTCCGAGAATGGTTGAAAAACACGAAGCGAAGCGAAAAGAACGTTTTACACTTGTTGAAAACAGGTCCGCAGTGGAAGGTGTTAAATTTGTCAGTCAAAACTCGGACTCGCATAAAGTTCTACGGTCTAATGATTACCGTGCAGTGTAAGTTGACAGTGCAGGGGTTAAGAGACAGGCTCGACAGGCTATCGAATGAAAAGTCGATCCTCGCTAAAGTGTATTTCTCGTCCACGGTCCGGTCCGTACAAATCGATCCCATTATGCGGTACGATCGCGGCTGATTTTAATGGCACGACGTAAAAGCGAGATCGTTTCGCCACCTGTACCCCGAACGGCCGCTTTCACGCACAGTTTGCAAATGGCGTTGATCTCCGTCGACTCGTCGAAACACGGCTTTCCGTAATGACGTTTTATCGGTGAGCACTTGGCAGTCCTGAACGTCGATCCTCCGCAATAATCCCTATCCACGAAGAAATCTTGTAGATCCTCGGCTGACGCTTTTACTGTCCATTCGAGGCCTGATTTCCTCTGACTGGTTAACCATAATGTCCTGCCTGACACGACGGGGATCGACCTAAAATCAAGCTCTCGCTGATTCCTCCTTCTGTCGATGCCAGTCTTTCGATTTTACAATTTCTTTCTTCATTGTTGATGAAATCTTTTATATATATGTATATAAACGAAGTCCTGACTAACTCACTCATCAACGCCCATGCTAAACCTGTGGCCCTAGAAAGCTGAAATTTTGCACAGAGGTTTCCTTTATGATCTATATGATCTATACAAGGGGAAAAAGGGGATGCATTGTTTGTATGAAGAATATTTTGTGCGTGGTCGGATTTCCTTGAAACTTGGTCTTAATGCTCTTTGATATAATTAATCAAACACCTATTTCGGCATTTTTAAAAACTCATCCCCTAAGGGGGTGAAAAGAGTTTGCAACGTTTGTACGAGGAATATATTGTTCGTGGGCAGATTTACATCATACTTGGTCTTAATGCTCATTGATACAATCTGAATGGGGTGAATGGAGAGTTAAAAGGTTTTATGGAGAAACAATCTCAATTTTCGTGGGTATTAAACAGTTTCCTGTGCGAGCGAAACCACGGGGAAAAGCTAGTCCTTAAATAATAGCACAGCGAGCGAGGATTAATGAAATTAGACATTAATATTTGCGAACCGTTCGCGGATAGAGAAAAATGAGGTGTCGCGGCGATGAAGCGATTTTAATGCGGTCAACAATGCTCGTTGCCGAGGTGTAGCCGTGATCCAGGCACCGATCCATCGATCTTCACGGAAAAGAATACCGATGATCGGAACACCTGCGGAGAAATCGGCGCCGACGAACGGCACGCCGATCGATCGAATGATCGGCAGCAATTTCTTGTATCTATGCGATCAAGTCCCACGGATAAAACGAAGCGACGCGGCGGGAGTCATTGGCGTCGAAACTCGAGCTCCGGCGATGTCGCAATCGATATTCCGTCGACGTAGCCGATTCGTCCCTCGATCGGGGTCGAATCGTTCGATCGCCGACCCCTGTTCACCTCACATTGTGACGCAACCCGGTGCGTTTTATGGAGCGTAATCTCGGCCGAAGAAAGTAAACTGCTTCGGTGATCTGATAACGCGAGTCCTTGCTACAATCGTAAATCCACCAGCGCATAATGTTAAACAGACACGGTGCAGCTATTAAACAAATGCTAAATTATTCCACGGTCTCGAATCGAACGGTGGGTATCGATCAATCGGGAAGATTGAAAAACCTATTTAATATGGTTAATTAACATTGGCGACTGCTCAGGTTCGTTCAGTAGCTGGTTCTCTTTTTATCGAAATCGACATTAACATGGTCGTTGACAGCGTTACACACGTGTGATCACAAGCTTGGATTTTCCGCGAAGCTGGAACTTTTATGCAGATTTTTCTTTTGATTATTCGAGTCGTTATTGGGAACCGTATGAGAGTTGAATTTAGAGAAAATTGATATTTTTGATTCTATTATATATTGTGCGAGGGCGGTATGAGGGGGCTGCGGAAGGTTAAAGGGGGTTGGGTCAGATGGAGGCTACATGGGTGTATCATTACCGGGCTGACCCCTCCCGCGACTGATCTTTCAGAATCTGGAGCAGACCGTTTCACATGTGAAAGGATACCGGTTGTGTCAACGCGTAATTATTGTCGGAGTTCGCGGGCCGGGCCGAGGCCCGTGTTAAGGACAATAATTTCACAGGGAACGCGCGCCGGTGCTCGAGTGAAACGTCTTGTAGGACACCGAAGCCGGTCACGAAACGAAGTTTAGAACAGAAACCCGCGTCGATGCCTGGGGCTTCCTCCAGACCTTGCTTGGAATCACGGAGAAGCGAAGTCGATCGGAATTCCATTGGAAATCAACGGTTCCCACACCCTCCGTCGCAAGGGTTACATTGCTGCCAACACCCCTTCTACTACTAGCCGTCGTACAGACATAAATGTTGAACAAAATTCTCTTCGAACTGATATGTGAACATAAATTAGAATCTTCTATGAAACAGAAATTTCGTACCGTTGGATTCTGTTCAAAACAAACAATTATGGTCCTCATAAAATAAATTTGTGATTTCGGCGCAAAGTGTTTCAGTTTCGTATCTGCCACCATGGACGATAGCCCAGTTTTATTGTAACTCACTATCTTTTATTTTAATAATTATTTTGCCGTAGCAAGTATGTGTGTTTATAAATTTTTGTATATGTTTACACAGCTGTGTCGCAATATATTTCTTTTTGTTTCAATATTCACAATTAACGTATTAATTTTCAGACGCAAAAATGTCTCTCTTGAAGACGATCCATACAGGGAACGAAACGTTGAATTAAATTAATTTGCAAACTTGCCGTTGTTACTAATAATCGAACTGTAGCGCCTAAATCACAAATTTATTTTATATTACATTTTTGATCGAGAAGAATTTCATTTATTATGGTCCTCGACGTTCCCCGACACGAAAGTCGCCGCAGCGCATCGGGTGACGACGTTTACCGGGACCGTTCCGCTTGTGCCATAAACTTTTTTTTTATTGCCGAGCCATGATTCACGGGTACAAAGGGAACACGGGGCCTGTCGACAGTCGCTACCCGGTAATGCCAACAGAAATTACTGCTATTATGGATTGTAACTGTTGCAAACTGGCAGCAGTCAAAAGGCCGAATATCGATCGACGTCCGGCTAACGATACGTTCTTGCCAGATATAAAAACAAATCTGTAATTTCAAGGGACGAAAAACGCTTCGCGTGCCGGCCCCGGAGACAATAACACACCGCCGGCGACCGGGTAATTTTACATAAATGCAATTATCCTTTTACTGCCCTAATTGCCCCCGGTAACGTCGGCCGTAGAACGAGCACCATTCTCGGGGCCTTCTCGTCGCGATCGACAATCGAGATTGATGCCACTCGAGGGCGTGGAAAATAATTCATGACGATCAGACACGAACCTAGCAGATCATCATTAGACCGGAGGTTGCGTAACGAACATTAGCGCTGAGGACTTTTAATAATTCACCGCAACCCCCCAACTCTCGTGAAACCTTAAGGGGGTAGGGTAACTTCCTATTATATTATTTCAGTGTAACCAACCCCTGAGCTAGAATCTGAGGGTGGTTTCTCGGTATTTTTCTCGATTTTTCCCCTACTTTGGACGCTCATATTATTAGATATAAACATAATCTCGTTAAATCACGAGGAGAGCGAAGCGCGATCAACCTTCCTGTTTAGAATGAACCCTCATACAGCTCGTAACATGCTCGTATAAGGTCAAACAATTATTTCCCGCAAACACTGTTTTCACTTGTTTTTCTAGTAATATTCTAGTAATATTCTGCCTATACCCTACCCTTTTAAAATCGTTTCCGAACGTAACAAACCGCTCAGACATTCCCGACACAAAACACAGTTGAATAAATGCCCGGACAAGTTACACGCTGTTGCAGACTGTAACACCGACTTCGGGAATTCCCTCAGTTAATCGTTCTCGCTGCACCATGAATTTCAGCCAGTAACTGCGCTCGCTACCGTACAAAGGCCCAGTAAAACAGCAATTCCGCGGAAAATTAAAATAGCTACCACGTTACGATCGTGATAATGAAACCTATAACGAGGGGAATAAAGTTCCATTGAACCGAGGGTTTCTCCAAAACCGTTTCAATAAATTCGCGTCCGTTGGTAAAAAAAGGCGGTTTGAGGAAATCGCTGGCCGATGGTGGTGCTCCGTTCGAGTACGTATATCGCTCGGCTGTTGCAATACCGTTTTGTAATAATCCGGTGCCGTTCGTTATCGTGTTTCTCATTTAACAGTCCGCTTCAATTAGCCGTCAATTAGATACCACCACCGGAGCGGCGCTGGCTGATTAACGACTGTCTTGAAACCGGTCAAATCGTTAAGTCGACATCAAAGCTCGGTTTCGCGGGCCGCGCCGGCTGACCCGCTTGAACCCACGCCGCGGTTCCGCCGCGCGTGTACCCGCCTCGGGACGCGTGCGTATTTTATCGTGAGGCCTGTAGTCTAATCCCGCGGCACACTCCCGAACAAAATGCCAGTGTGCTCTCCCTTTCATTTCAGAAGCAGGGGATACAATTTCTGGTTTTTTATTTTTTCATTGCGAGGCGTATTTTAATTACGAAGTTTTTTTTTAGAAAATCTCAAATGAGATTTATTTCAACATAATTACAAAATACACCACATACAGAACAGAATATAGAAATTACAAAACGGAATAGGGTTACTAGAGATACACAAATATTGTAATGCGGACATGAAAAAAATATTTTGAGACCACAGCTCTTAAAAAATGATAGCATGTAGTGACATGCTTTGATATTTGGTTTGGCTATTAATATTGAGACGTCCATTGGAAGCTGGAAGTTTATTTTACTGAGTTTATTAATTAATTTGAGCCTTTCCTCGGTGTACAAGTTGCATTGCCGTAAAACATGGTTCAGCGATTCGCCTCCCTCCCTGCAGGTACACTCAGTATCATCGATAAAGCCAATGCGAGCCAGAGAAGAAGCTAGATGATAGTTGAACGGGATAAGTTTAACTATGAAAACCAAGGAAGTCAATTTTCATTAACAAAAATACTGAAAATTGGTTTTGCTCCTTCTTTCTCGTTTACCTAATTGTGACGCGTTCCCACACACGTTCCTTCGCGGGCGATCGATAAGCACCGCATATCACTCTCCCGTTCGCTGTTTCTCCCACGGATCCCAGCCTCGCTCGCAATCAATGCGATTTAATTTAGAGCTCGCCGCGGACTAACATCGTAGCAACAGAGCAGCCGCCTGTAATTACACCCTCGGCCAGAGACGAATTAAAATTCGCCAGGAATCCTAGCCCCGGGCTGGCGCAACTACGTGGATCAAGGCGGCTCATTAAACCCTGCCGTTGGATCCTTGATGATTTCTCGAGGTGTAACTCGCTGGATCGCGACGAACCGCGATTTATTGCGGAGTTTGTTCTCCTGGGAGGGTTCGAGAGGATACTCCGCTGATTGATTGTTTGAGCAACGATATTATGGGCCGATGATTGATCGCGATCTCCTGCGGTTTAGCCGTGCGCTACGTTCTCCGTGGAATCTTTTCCCGAAACTGCTTCTAAAGTTACAGGAAATACTACTTCATTGGAAAGTATTCTGTAAGAATTAATTGAGCGTCCACCATTATTGGCAACGGACTGTACGCGATGAGTAAAGGATGCGATGAGCCCCCCTGGCTGTTAGCAAATATTTCACATTCTAATGAAAGGTTTTATTCTTATTACACAAACTTGGATGTACGTTCATACTTTATTGCAACGATTAGGAAATGCTGAGAGCTCTCTGGTTATTATGTTGCACTTTGAATCCAAAAACTGTGCCGTGATCTCAGCAGATACGCAACAATTATATAATTGCTGCCTATATAGGCAGAAATAAATTATGCGACATATTAGAAATTATTTTGCACTTGAATAGAAGGCATTATGTATCTGAAACAGATGAGAGCAGAAAAATCAACAGGGAGCTTGATCAATTATTTTTAGCAGACTGAAAGCAGGGACAGGTGGTTCATCCACCGTGATTCAAAAAGGAAAAACGATTTTTTCAGACCAGTCTCATCTCCTGCTCGAGGAGTTACGACACCAGGACCGGGAAGAGCAGAAAGCTTCTTAAGGATAGAACACTTTCCGACTTATCTTTGCATCTGTCCTACTGACAGATTGTTTCTCGAAGCACCGACGCACGAAAGCGTGCCACGCATACGTGTTCGACTATTTTTGTACAGCTTCTGATGCACGGTGACAAGTATGGCTTGCCTCGAGCCAAATCGTTCAGGATATCTAGCGCTAGCGCCCGAGGAAAGCTGTTCAACCTTTGGATTGCTACAGATGTTCCTTTCAGTAGACAAGTTTCGCTATTGCTGTCTTCTTAAAAATAAATTGAATCGAAGATTTCTCGTGAAATTGGTGAAATAAGCTTTAAAAATCGGAATTTGCAGCTGGCTCCTGTGGGCGCGATGCGAAACGGGAGAAATCCTCGTTTTCGATAAGTCGTCGGCGTCTTCCGGAGTGAATTGGGACCCCGAGAGTGATTTATACCGCCTCGGGATGAATCATCCTCGTCGGCAAAGGAGCCGGATAAGTATATAACCGTGTGTCGATGCCGGGAGATTACCAAGATCTGTGCTTGATACGAGGTCGTGGTGGAGGTGTGTGGGTGCGACGACCAGGCGAAGGAGGATCGACTGCCCATTTTTCCTCCGAAACCCTGCTCATTCCCTCCTCTCGCGCCTCTCGCGTCTCGCGCCACGGAGAAAGTCAGCGTATAACGTGAAAGCAGCTCGTATAATCTCGCAAGGACTCTCCTTACCGTTGCTCCTTGCCGTCAACAATCGGAGCCAAGCCGATATCAGCCATTGTTATTGGCGGCCTAATGCGCCGTCACACAGTGCGGTACTTTGATAGAAATTTGGGATAAAAATAAAAATTTTACCTTAAGTTACCTTAAAACTGGAATTTTAAGGAGGTAGGATCGTAGAATACTTCCGAATTTTTATACAAGGTTTCTCAAAATTCCTTCAACATCTGGATATTGAAGGTTCTTGAGTTCATTTGAAGCAACATTTTCCTTTGCAAAAATAGCGTCCGCGACTTTGTTAAGGAGTTATTAATAAAAAACACGGTCCAATCAGAGCACGATCTAGACGCGTGTTGGCACCGTCGGCCTGGCGCGCCAACTGTCAATTGGTCGACTGTACCAACACGCGTCTAGGTTGCGCTGTGATTGGTGCAACTACGCAGGATTATATGATAATACCTATCAATTGTACCAGTATCATTTTGTTTGTTTCTTTTTTTCTTACTTTTTTCTTTGTCTTTGTGCGCATGTCCCTCCTTTCTTATTGGATAAGTAGTCTTGTATCTTTCTCTATTTTTTTCTATTCTTTGTAGATACTAACTAGCAATGATTTTATCGGCGCACGAGTTCGATCAATCTCTACACACTATATATAGCTGTCTTGTAGGAATTACCCAAAAGTTTTGATTCGGATTTGAATCATTAGGTTCGAGACCACGTTTGCTATTAAAAACGTTTTAATAGTGGAGGAAACGAAAGGTGGTGTTTCACCACCTAAGTAAATATTTATGTAAAAAGGGTTTCTGTCCGTCTAGAATGAATAATAATAATAAATATCCCCGCCATAGCGACGTTACCATGGAGAAAGGACGCGCATCGCCTGCCTTGACTAGCTACCAAGGTACTTACGTTGGGTCAACGCCGAGAATTGGTGGTGGAAGCAATCGTTTGAGGGGCCCCACTCGTGTCCAGGCTCGATACAGTCCATACTTCTTCCCGTTAAGTGTTTCCTGTCATTTCCTTCGAGGAAGTTATAGTCCTGTAGCTCTGTGCATCTTTTTGCCACATGAATCGCCATTGTCCTCGGGTATTTAGCACCGTGATCACGTTGTCTATCGGTTCCCGAGGCAAGATTTAACGTCTCATTTCTGCGAAAGGACGAACCGATTCGTCCAAATTCAATGTTCATTGAATCGGCCGATAAATCAACTCACCGGATGGCAATTAAGCGGCACCTGAAAATCTCTAAAGGGATTTCCAGGCCATTGATCGCGCCGCTATTGGGGATTCAAAGGCGCCGCGGCGCGCCGGGCTTGGCCATGGTATACCGAGCAGAAAATCGAGGAGATAGCAAAGGATCATAGACGAAGAAGGACCTGCCCCGGCACATGTTACGTTTCGACTTAAGTTCCATGCAGCGGCACCTGGCGTACAGTCCTTGAACCTTCGGAGCCGCGCCTTCCGGGTACCCGGGGACCAACACCCACACAAACCACTGAACTGTGCACACGTGACACCGAGTGCACACACGTGTTCTCTCCCCCGCACCAAAGAGGCATACAGGCAGTGGCGTAGCCAGTATGTAAATCAGTTCGTTCCTTCGGCCACGGACTAGCGAAGAGACGATGCGAGGGAGGAAGCGAGCTCAAGATTCGCCTTCTTCGATTGCGACCAGCACGAAAGCATCGAAAATTAGCCAGTTTCGAAAAGAAAACCTTATGCAGAAAAACCTTTAATTTATTCCCAAGGGTAGCCGCATTTGATCCCGCACGATCCTAAGAAATTTAAAGAACAGCCGCCAATGGGAAGCACCCTGTGGCACGCGCTGCGTTAGGGAAACACCCTCTCAGGCAGGATTTAGATGTTACGTACGAGAGATTCTGGCATTTCCTGGCATCCACTTCCCGATACGACACGTGTCCCATCGCGGTAGTAATGCATCGGAGAAACCAGGGGGAGAAGACACGATTTATGAGGAAACGGAGATCCTAATCTGGATCTTCCAGCGGAGTTGGCAGAAAAACGTAATGCAGCGGGATCAGCTTGCATTCTATAAATACCGACACCCGTGTTTAACCTACTTAACATTGTTGACGAAACGTTCTTTTTATAAATTGAAATTCTTCTCGATCGAAATTGTGATAATATTAAATTTTGTGTTTTCGGCGCACGTTAATAGACTAACAGCAAGTTTGCAAATTAATTTAACTCAACGTTTCGATCCCTGTATGGATCATCTTCGAGAGAGACGTTTTTGCGTCTGAAAAATAATACGTTTTTAGTGAATTTTGAAAAACTATATTGCGGCACAGCTGTGTAAAAATGTCGCAGAAAAAAGAAATTATAGCACACGTACTTGCTGTGGAAACAAAAAAAAGATCTTTTTAACTGAATAATAAGGAGTTACAGAAAACTAAGTTTTTGTCCATGGTGGCAGATATGTAACTGGAGCATGTGTTACGCAGAATTGAGAAATAGTATATCTTATAAACCATCCTAATTTTAACATACAGGAGAAACGGTTTAAAAAGCGGTTGCTGATTTACCAGCGAAAAAGAGTGGATCATACCGCGCAGACTGTTTGTCATTCTTATTTATAATATTCGTTCGAAGAGAGATAGGACGGCGAAGCAAAAAGGAGGAGACTCTTTTCGCCAAGTGGATACAATAGCGAGGCGAGCAACGGAGTCACGAAGACAGTTCAAAGTAAATGATAATGTCAAGCGGTTAGCCTACCCCGTCTCTCTTCCACTCGATGCCGCCGCGCCGCGAGGTGAACACGCAGCCTCGTGCGAGCACAAATGAGCGCGATGTTCCATCTGGTCGACGTGAATCCTGGTGCATGTCGCGAGCCCACGCCCAGAATTCCCGATCCTCTACATCACCTCGGGGCCACCAAATGATATTGTTGCCCCGAAATCTCGGCGTTCCCCCGTTACACAAGGAGATGCAACGGGAGGATCGGAGAAACGAGAATTCCACCGGTCGTCCCGTAAAACACGGCATAAGGCACGAGCTACAAGAAAGGGAACAGCTCGAAGGATCCTGCGTAGCGGTCTTACACTCGGCCCGCAACCGTGTCTGTTTCCACGGAGGATTCGCAAAGTCGATCGGCTGAGGAATGGTTGCCGCGAATCCGCCACGACCAACAAAAATCCTGCGGAACAGCATGGGCATCTTCCTTCGGAACATTCTCAAAATTCCTAACCGGCTGAGATAAAAATATTTTTGTACAAACGACGCACAGTGGGGTATTTGTCCGATTTCAGCGGTGAAAATTCAATTTTTCAAATTTTACATAAATTTTAAAACTTTTGTGGCTTTAGTTAGTTGAGTGTCTGAGGAACAACCTCCCATCATTCGTTTTCCCATTCATGTACTCATTAAGCACTGAAATTTGTCGGAAGTTTGAAATTTCGTGATTAAATTTCGCTTTCATTTCTCAACGAATACACCTATTAGTTAGTTTTAGATTTTTGTTTTGTACAAGTTTTTTTTAGCTAAGTATAGGGTATACTTTTAAGAGAAATTCGCTTTTGTACCATATACATTTTTGTAATTATTAATATTTAAAGATAACCAACGATGAGTCACTTTCTTGATGATTCCAAGACTTTGGTAATGATTTTGTTATACTTCCAGGTGAGTCCCGGTGTTCATTTCTGTGCCATTGTATTCTTTGAAGTTTTCTGATTAAGATGAAAGAACAATTGAAACTGACTCCGTGTTTTATAGTTGATTTACGACAATATTTCTCACACCCCGCATGTTTGCATATGCTATAACTCCGTATTGACTTAAGTAAATACTATATAATAATAATAATAATAATAAACATACAATATACCCTAAAATAAGAAAACAGTACACTCGTAAAATTTAAATAATATACAGGGTGAGTTAATTAAAGTGTACCCGACGTATATCTCGGCAATAAAGCATTTTGAAGAAAAATATTTCACACTAAAGTTGTATGGTTTCAATCTTGGATAGACGTTTGAAAATCACGCGAAGGTCATCTTCAATTTCTTAGATATGTAAAACTCCCTATTTGAAAATGCATACTTTTCGCCATGGCTATATATTGAAAACACAGCATTCTTTATAATAAGTATTTTAAAAAGATATTTTAAATTAAATGATTATACTTTTCGATAGTGCACATAAAATAGACGAATAACGTAAAAATATTGATTAGTCTTTGTAATAACAATTCTAAAGAGATATTTTAACTGTAAATGATTATACTTGCCGAAACTGGACATAAAATGGACGAATAACGTTAGAATATTGATTATTATCCGCACTACTTGATTAAAAAATGACTACAAACTTTACAATCTGATACGCTCCTCTTTATGGACACTGAAAACATCCGGTTCAGTAAAAACGGCATACAGTACAAAAGCAGAAATCTTAAGCTTTAAAATGGTACTTTTTTCTTCAAATCTGTGGATAAATTTTAGCAAAGTTTCAGCAGTTTCAATATTGAGCAAATTTTGAATTGGCTGTGGCCGCTGAAATGGGGCGAATACCCCACTGTGCAACGTGTAAAAGTGTTCGTTCGTTATTTCGAAGACTCCGGTAGCAGGATAAAGTGGTAGGTCTCGGTAGTTTCTCCGGATCACTCGTTTCGCCGAGGCAGGTTTCTAATTGTTCGATGGGCGTGTTGATGGTATCAATTAATTTACATGCTGCCGTCGGAGCCCGATCGGTTTGACAATGTCTCGGAAGCAGCGAAAGGTCACGGAAGACACCTAAGTGGAAATGCAAATAAATTACGCGACGGGCCATGCCCACGATTATTGCGCCACGCCGCACATAACCGGCGATTTGTAATTATAATGCGGCAATTAGAAGGCTGTCGTGATCCTGAGAGATCTGCCGGCCCGATCGGCAAGGACGATTACGATCGGAGACTCGGGCCGTGTATGGCCGATCGAAACTTCATCTTAAATGTAAAGCCTCCTCCCCGTGCTTGACCCGCTCCATCGCGGCCACGGGTCTTGGGAAACTAGGAAGAGATCCGCGCCAACCGGGATTTTTTTATCGATCGCACGCCGCCGGTAAGGCGAACCTCACAGTGAAAAACGATCCACGACGGATCGATGGATTGCTGAAAGGCGGCCTGATGGCTTGTTCGGTGAGCCCCGGTTCTACCTATGTGTAAAAGGTAGAAGCAAAGGGGGGCCTTTGATCATCGTTATAGAAACTGGCTGTGCTCGAACGCGTGGAATATTTATGTAGCGACTAATGAAGATGGAGCTCCTCAATGGCCCCGACGACAATCCACGAGAACTGAGACTGGCCCGTTGTGATGGCCCATTCAAATAATTTTTAACAGCAGCCTCGCTGCTTTTCGCTTTTAACGATAATTGATGCGCATTCTTCGTTCGGCGCCTCTGAAATCGTCTATTTCCTTAAAACTCCTCGTTCGAATTCGATGATGCCTGTGCACTTACCTCGCGGATACTAGAGCGAGTACAGCAGCGAATCCATCGGCGCGTTACAGGAAGAGAAAGGGAGCAGAACGAGTAAAAGAAGCGCCGGCTCCCACAGGCTCTCTAGTGTTAAAGTCGCTATTAAAAATCATCGATTCCATACGTAACGACCGACCGTTATTACAACGTCGATAATGAATCCGCCCGGGGCGTTCTCTGGAATGATCGCCTCGGATCGATACAAAGCAAGGTTCGCACCTCCCAGCCTCTCAGAAATAATCCCAGGCTCGAAGTTAAGTAGGCTCCGAGTGACGGGGCACAGTGCACTCCGGGGACTTAACGCCACGGTGCAGGCACTTACGAGCACGTGCCTTTAGAGCGTAGGTGATTCGATAAAGGTTTTCGCCCGTGCATGTACATCTCAATGGTGGTCGAAGGGTGAGCGCGCGCGACAAGGAAGAGAAGGAGATCGGTAACGGTGAGGGAAAGGTGCGACGACGGGGGTTTATGTAAAACGGCATTCCACGTAGTGGTGTCTACTCAATCCTTATCTAAAGCAGTTATATAGAGTCGTTGGGAGTCGCGCCTTCTTCAGAAGGTAATGCACGCCTCTCGCTCCCTCTGCTAATTTTTTTTCCAACCGCGAACAACTCCTAGAGTCTCTTCCCGGCTGAATCCCTCACGTACACGTGCGTGCACGCAGGTGAGTATTTGCCTAGAGTGCTCCACCCGGTATTCCATCGGCTGTATCTCTCCTCTTCTCTCTCTCTCTCTCTCTCTCTCTCTCTCTCTCTTGGCCGAGCAACAGCTCCGGAGAACGCGCCTGCAGGGTTATCGAAACATAGCGAAACGTGGCCGAAGAGCCTGGCTACGATCAAGCCGTAACGCGGCTACGCGGATGGTTCATCCCGATAAAGATATCTTTGGTTAAGGTACGACTCTAACGTGGGCAACCTCGGGCTGGCTTGTTCCGCCGTTTCCAGGTACCTGTAGTACCTGTAACGCCGAGCAACCAAGGTGCACGCCGCACATCGTGCACGCGGAGCTCGTGGCCGCAGATAATCCTCTGAAAAATCGGCCGGCTCGATTTTTACGTGTTACCAAAGGCCGGACCGAGATGCCCGATCGATTCCGAATCAATTAACTTACATCGAGCACCGTTCGACTCTCGCATCACCGTTAAATGGAAACGACCGAGCCTCGTTCTTTCAGCGTTCCTCTTTCTCGCTGATAAAACTGGATCGACCGATACACTGAGTTTTATCCGATCGATGTTAGGGAGTTTGATTGCCCTTTTGGTCAGCTTGGCACACTTTGCTCGTCTGAACACCTACTGAATCTGCCGACAGTCGTCAGCGGTAAACGCGACAGGTGATTAAATTGGAAGAAAGATGCCATTTTGTCGCGTATCTCGCCTCGGATCGGCCAGTTTTACGACGCGTCCCGGTCTCGAAGATAGACGGCAGCGTTTACACGGATGGAAAACTCGTGTGCCCTCGATTCGATTGGATCCGAGAGCATCGTCTCTTCTACACACTGACCGACCCCTTCGACGCAGAAAGGCGTGTCGGAAAAAGTTCTAGATTACGCGGCGAGTGCAAGTTTAGTGGCATCGTAAACCGGTATCTTTACCACCGGGACGCCCACGCGTCGACGCACTATCCTAGAGCGATCTGCCTATCAACCGGCGTGAAAACTCGGCTTAACACTCGCGCGCACTTACTGTGCCCCTCTCATGACAAGCGCACCGTGGCCTCGGCCTTACCGGTGCTGGCTCGTGGCACCTTCGCGCGTGCTCCCCCCCCCGTCTATCCTTCGAGGCGAGGCAGGTCGAATGCGAATTAGACGATCAATCCGATCGATTCATTAACTCTTTGACACGTTCGCATGCGTACCAATGATCTCCGCTCGCTGCGGACGTGCGACAGCGTCGGTGCAACCGTTTCTCTTGCTTTCCATACAAATCAAAGGATCCTATAGCATTTGGTTCGTTTTATTAGGTTGTTTCATATGAAATGACCGCATGAAATATGGGTAATTATATAAAAAAAAGTCTACGTACTCAGATTTTGATGAAATTTTAATATGTTATAGATTTCGACATTTTGAACAACTTTTTCCTTTTCCAATATGGGAAGGTCGCTTTTAGTTTTCGAGATATTTGTAAAAGACTATCGCTAATACCGTACAGTGCATAGTCTAGCTACACATATGTGCCATCTTCGAACAGATGTGCTACCACCATACGGAATAAAAGAAGAAACAAGAATAATTAACTCCTGTAGATAACTTTGATCATACATAGATAGGCTGAGCTTCCAATTTTCAAAGACATCTCCTGGATTTTCGGGCCGCATCTGTTTATTACATTGCCGCGGAGCATGCAGGAATACGAACAATTCAATACAGTATTCCCGATAGTTTTTCGCAAATATCTCGAAAACTAAAAGCGACCCCCCTATATTTGAAAAGGAAAAAGTTGTTGAAAATTTCGAAATCTATAACATATTAAAATTTCATCAAAATCGGAGTACGCAGATCTTTTCTATATAAGTACTGAAATATGAAAAATCTCTACGAGGTACAAAGCTTTACGGTCCTGTTTTCAATTTTTATTTGCCTGTCTCTTTTGGTATGTGTGGAAAAACAAGATATCGACGATAGCATTATATGATATTTTGGTGAAAATGCAGATTCTATGCATTTACGGCAAAAATGAGGTTGCAATGATTTAAGAATGCTAATCTGTTTTTCTCAGCTTAACAACGAGAACACTAATAATTTGATTGCAGTGCCGGTTTACAACAGAACTGCAACATTCTCGCCTACAGACAGTAATAAATTGCCAGCTCTATCGTCAATTCCTTGAATGGCACAACCGCATGAAGTGGTCGCCTGTGGAATGTTAATAGCAACCGTAACGGCGTGTTCGAGGAACGCGGGAGCATCGTTATTCCCGGTTCACGGAAGACGTATTTGGTGAAAATTAGCGCTCTCGATTGTCAACGGACAGGGAAGGAAGCGACACGCAACAACAACACTGTGTTAGGCCACCTGTGCGAGCGAACCGGATGTCCCATTGACCATTGTCCAATCCCGTGGGCGGTACCGTCCTGGAACGCGGCTCAACGAGACTTTAAATAGAGTTTGGTTGCTCCTATTAGACAGGAGGCAAGATCGACGACTCATTGTCAGGGTCCTGAAAGGCTCTAGGGAAAACGAGGAAATAGAGGAAGTAGGATTTTTCCATGAAATTCGTCTCGATACAAATATCGACCATTTATTTCGCCACCTTGGTGAAAACCTGCGACGAGCGCTGTCCCGTGTATTTAGGCGAGAGGATTCAAAGCCTTTCTTCCCAGGTCAATTTTCAGTAGAAGCTACAAGAATCTCGTTTTTACATAAAACACGTTTACATTTAGGAAATTTTAAATGTCTAATTCTGAGTTTGTTTTTACGAGAAAAAGAAAGTTGTGTACTTGTTTTATGGTCTCCGGAACGGTTAACTTTGCAGAGGACAATAGCAAACGAATTTTGTCGAGCCAGAATCGAGCATTGTCGGCACAAAAGGAGGAAGAACACTGGCCAGCATCGGACACGGTGCTAATGGATTGGTTCTACATTCACGTTGAAACGCGTGGACCGTCTGTTGGGGATCGATTGCACCTCTCCCACGGGCCCCCAAAAGGAAAGCGCGGCGCGTGGTCTGCATTTCACGGTTTACCAAAAAATTAGTCATTAATTTACGCCCAGTCGACGGCGCGGCGGCGGCGGCCGATGGTCGATGGGTGTTCCTTCGCTCGTAATAAATAGCCTAGCGGTAATCGCAGCCCACATGGTGTTTTTCATGGGATTAAAACAGCTCCAGAACTGTCCGGGGAAAAATGCGGCAGGCCATCGATGGACACGCGTACGAAATATTTACTCGGACGATTAGTGCGATCCCGGTGAATATCCGCGTTACGTCTGTCGAAGGAAAAACATTAGATCAGCTCTGGGCGATCCAGAAGGATGGTCGGGAACACGTGTCTTTGCGGATTATCGGGCACTGGACCGGCGACTGGCCGTTTACCTATGGTTAAACACAAATACAATTCCCGTGTGTGCATAGGCTAATCCTTTTTTAGGGGAAGTCTAATTTCGCTCGATTCCGAGAACTTGGGAACGGCAAAGTTTATGGTGAGAAACAAAAATTGTCATCTCACATTGTGAAAATCTTTTGGTAATTTATATAGAAAAGGTCTGCGTACTCCGATTTTGATGAGATTTTAATATGTTATAGATTTCGAAATTTTGAACAACTTTTTCCTTTTCCAATGTAGGGGGGTCGATTTTAGTTTTCGAGATATTTGCAAAAGACTATTGCTAATACTGTATTGAATTTTTCGTATTCCTGCAGTATAATTTATAAACACTGGGTGGGTGTGTGTAGTGTCAGGCCGGCCCTTTCTATATTGGAAAAGGAAAAAGTTGTTCAGAATGTGTTGCTGCATAACATATTAAAATTTCATCACAATCGAAGTACGCAAACCTTTTCTATATAATTACCAATCTTTTTACTTTTACGTTGACGTACAATTCTAACGAAAGTTGAACGGTTCTCGCAGCTCTAGTTAATACGTTTGGCTTTGCAGAAGAAAAGCAGGCTTATCGAATCAATCTGGCGTAGTGATAGCGGTCCGATGATGCTCACGATGTACATAGCTCTGCGGCCGGGTCGTGACGAGGCGTTAATAAAGCCTCCCACCCTGGATCTCACGGTTTCGACGCAGTGAACTGCGGATGATCGCCGGTTGTTCGGTCGGCTCGTAACTTTCCTCGTAATTATGAATTTTTACGAGGCTGTCTAGGTGCGCTGTGGTGCTGCAGGTGCGATAGAGATCTCTCTTTCTGGCCGAGACCACCAGCGTACGGTCCCTGTAACCAGCTGAACCGGCGCGAGGCGCGCGGACCGGAGAGCCTTCACGGGGCTCATTCCATTAGCCATCGGCGTGCGCCGCGAGACCTCACCTCGCAGCCGAGAGAGATAACCCTTCTGTCGGCGCGTCGAAATATTTTAATTCCCCGTGGATGGAAACGCCTCGTTCTCTCGCCTCGTCTGCGCTAACTCATCCGGCGTGGCTCTTGCCATGGCTCGGCGCAGCGGCGCGGCAACCGGCCGAACCAAATTACGATCCTCCACGGCGAACGAGGCGTGGCTCTCTCTCTTTCTCTCTTCCTTTCTCGCGAACCTGTGATAAGCGGCACAGGCCCGTCCGTTTTGCAACTGTGTCGCGTTCGATTATCGAGGTCGCATTCTTCCCTCGGCGCACGAAGGTTACTGAGAACTCGCTGGCCACTGGAACGAATCTATTTTCCACATTGCTGAATACCAGCTATGCCCTATCAACTAATTCTAATCTGGATCTTGAACCGATCCCTGAACCGAGCGCACTCTCGTTCCGAGCTCGCATTATGCGAGCAATAAAATTCGACTTTTTATTTCGCGCCGCGAGGGCAACAGATTTGCATATGACGCGAGCCAGACTGACAATCAGGTCATTTGTCGTATCGTGACGCGCCCGGTCATTTCGCGGGGATGATTTTATGACATCGGCGCAGGTGAGCGATGCTGGGAAAATGTAAGTTACTCCTCGTAAATGTAAAAATGAATAAAAGTATGTACAAAAATGTCGTACAAAACTTGTCTCGTACAAAAATCTAGTAAGATTCTAGTTACTTGCTACTTACGTCACGTGGTGTGCGTACCACCTAAACATAAACCTGTGTTCATCGATACGGGTTCGCCAGAAACTTTCCCCAGTGAGAGACCTACCTGCGCCCATAGATACCTTCGGCTATCTGGCGTGGAAGAGGCATGCTCATCGGCGATCACGGGACCTTACAGCCGGCATAAAACGAGGATGTTAGGATCGGGCGCGATGCTGCAAGACGTTATTGCGCAACACTTAAAACGGCCGTGCGCGCTCGTATCATCCCGGCTTGCCTCCCGCGCACCACCCCGAACGAAGATAAACAATGCGCCAGGGATTCTCGGACTCTCGAACAGGATATGGAACTTGAGAAGTCGGCCTGGGCGCGAGAAGACGGTCGGTTAAACGGTCCGAGGCTGTGGTTGCTCGCGTAGAGGATGAGTACCGACTCATAACGCTCGCGCGTATCTCCCTCACGCTGCCAAGCGAGAGATCCCGGATAAGATGGCGCCGTGGGTGGCCTACTCGCCCGGTAAGTAGTAAACGCCGAAGCGGACACGTAACCGCGGCCACGAGCTGCACTTACACTCGCCCTTTTTCTCGCCTAAGTGCCGTCCACGCTGCCAGTCCTAGGACTGCCCGCAGAAACGGATCGAGAGCGGCCCGCGATCGCCTCGTTTTCGAACCTGGTAATTCTCGCCGAGTGAGCTGGTCGTTCACCGGCTCCTTCGTCCAGATCAATTTGCCGCTTCTTCGCGATCCAGCCAGGTTGAACCTCGATCGGACACGATACTATCGCTGCCAATGGTCACTATTTTCGTTGGAATCGAACAATTCCGACCGTCTCAATCAATTTGTTGGCTGCACGAGTGAAAGACTGAACGTGTCTTTGGCAAAGTATGTAACTTTCTGCAAAACTTTTTCCAGCTTCTAGGCTTGCCAAAAACGCGTGGAGAAGCCGCGGGTTAATTTCTCGCTAAGTAAGCCTTAGAAGTATCGCTGGCCGGTTGCATCGGCTGGATATCCGAGATTGGTGCAGGTAGATGGTGCCTGTCAGTGCACGGCATATAATTACAGGATATTTAGTGGGCATTCGGCTGCACCTGTGAGGAGGTTCCCTCTTAAGGTGATCCGTATGGAAGGCGAGAGGGGTTTGGGTACACGAGGCGAGGAATAAAATAGCCAGGCGTAGGCGAGTGTCCGGTTCCCTTTGTGTCCGCTACCTGTCTTAAGACATCGTCTCTCTCCCCCTCCGTTACTCCCCCGCGTCGGTTCTGCCATCCTCGTCTCTTTCTTTTTCCTTGCACGCGCGTATTTACGAAGAGGAAGAGAAGAGGGTGAAGGGATGAGGACGAGGAGGAGGAGGAAGAGGGGGCCAGATCCTTTGATAGCACGGCATTCTTGCTCATTCGTCAGATATTTGATAGCTTCACGTGGGAGCCGCGGAATTCTTCGTGGTGGCTACCTTCATCCTCCCCCTCTTCGAGTGTCAGGTACGTGGTTCGTGGCGTCGATGGCTCCTCGATACGTCGCGGTGGTGCCTCCTTTTTTGCGATGTCCTCCTTCTGCTAGAATAGCATACCTAACTGATGCCTTTTGTCTTCTGCTCTCTCTCTCTCTCCTATCTTATCCTAAAGTTGAAGAAACCGTTCGACCAGTTACTCATCCCTCGAGCGACTCGGCCACGTCCCTTTCAGCAGGTTCCGCTCTCTTCTACGATCAAGGAAGTGACCTTGACTGTCCACCGCGAGTCGGCCTGGGGGCGTCCACTCACTCGGATCCCCTCAGATTTAATCGTGCGAAATTACAAACGCTCCGTGCCCGCTGCGCAACAACGCCTCGGCCGTTTCCTAGGGAAGCGTTTTGCAAACAGCTCGCGCGCATTAACGGTACACAAAGGGCCCGGGGAACAATTCTGTGCTCCCGCTTCTATTATACACCTCCACTACGTTACCGTTTGATAAATAATCGGGGCTGGCTGTTTCCCTGCCGCGAATATTCACCGACGCGAAAATAATTAATGTTTCGTTCCATGAGTTCAAAGAGGAGACACACGAGTACGAATCCGTGCACAGTCGTGTGTGTTATTGGGCAGAATGTTCATGAATAGTTTCGTAACTGTTTATTAAGCAGAGCAGCGAAGGATTTGCAACAGAGGATTTTCGTTGGTGAAAGATGAATTTGATTTCGGGCCAGATACCTTTTAAGTAAGCACTACTGTATTTTATACGTGTGAAGGGGCTGTTAGGCGCGTTCGTCAGCCGACGGGGGCCCATCAGGGCATATAGGGGACCACAAGGCCCACAGGGGGCGGGATGCTGCGTATTTGCATAGCGGTTATCGTGTCGCGCACGACATATGCCTGGCGACCGGCTAGAACGTCGGACTACCACGTTTGCGCCGGTGGACACGGCCACGGAACGCATAAATAGAAGCGTACGCATAATGCACGTAATATATTTGTAGATCGCTGTGATACCGTGGCGTACCGTGCGCGATGACCGTGCCACGCCACGCCACACCATGCCACGCTACGCTGCGGTTCGCCATACCTCAGGGGGGACCATGGCCATCTCTGTTGCGCTCGCTATGCCATAGCACGCCACACGAGGGCAACGACGAACACCGTCATGTGGTGGGAGACGGCATATGGGCACGCGCCCAAGATCTGATAAGCTCGGCCTCTTCAATTGACTACAATCATGGGGGTTAGATATTAACTCGCGGGGATCCTTCTTGCCGAGCACCAAGATCGGCTACCATACCCCCTTTCTCTCTCTCTCTTGATCCTCTTGCTCTCCCTAACACTGAAATTTCCACGTAACGAGAACCTGCGATTGACGGGGTTATCGCGATTTTCAGAAAATCCAATCGCCCATTGGCGGATGCACGCGGTAGATAAGCCGAGCAGCTTGTTAGCCCGCGGCTTTCAGCTGATCGTTAGCCAGATGATGTAAATTTGAACCTCTCCAGAGGGTGCGGCTTCAAGTTCTTATTCCGAACTGTTTCGGAAAGCGTGAAAATCATGTTCAATTTTAAGAGTACCAGTCTTTGTTTCTTTGATAGAATTTCGTTTTCCAGGGCTAGCTATGCTGGCGGCTCGAGCCAAGTATCGTTGTATATCTTCATTAATCGAGCAACAGTTTTTGTTGGAAATGGGAACCGGTTGACGGGATCGATTGGTGCGGACACACGCGTCGTCATCGATGACCGGCGTCGGTCGCTGTACAGGAGCGATTCATTAGATCAATTTCATGCCCAATATGGCAGGCTCGGTCGGCCTGCTGCTTCTTGTTTTTCTTCAATTAATTGACCGGCAATTACCGCATTAGACGGATCGGCCGACATACGAGCAGTATCTCTCGGTGTCAGTTGGCCTAGGCAAGCACGCAACATGCCGACCGACCAGTGCTCCGATGTGTCGTTACGACGTGACGACAATGCGCTTCTGTTCTGTTAAAAAGCGAACGTATGGCGCGAGCAGGGTATCCCTCTGTCGAATTAGCGCCTGATAGGTGAGGCGAGGAAGGGTAGAGAGGCCAGTTGTGTATAAAATTAGTGGCAGAAGCGCTCTGGCTCGTTTATCCTTTTCAGAATCCCCTTTTAAATGGAATATTAGATACTACAACGTAAACTAGTCGAGGTCGACAGTCGTTACAAGACCTGCGGTGATCTTTATATATTTGTGGCTTTTGAAAATTTTCAAAAAACGGTGGAGTTGAAAATTCGACAGAATTTTGTAGAGTTTTTATTTGTTTCAGACTAGCTGTACCCGCGACTTTGTCCACGTACAATAACAAATCCTGGTTGATTATTAACGTAATTATATTTCCAATCGCCAGTGGTCTCTGTTAAGCGATATGATTTTCAGTGGAATAAACCAGTTTAGTGAAATAGGTAACTTTTAAAAATAACGGTAATTATATAGAAAAGGTCTGTGTACTCCAATTTTGATGAGATTTCAATATGTTATAGATTTCGACATTTTGAACAACTTTTTCCTTTTCCAATATAGGGGAATAGCTTTTAGTTTTCGAGATATTTGCAAAAGACTATCGCTAATACTGTATTGAATTTTTCGTATTCCTGCATGCTCCGCTGCAATGTAAACCTGCTTCTGGGCGTCACTTTGACGTCACTTCGACGTGAGGCACACAACCCATTACATTGTAACAATATTATTGAGTTTTCTTTACACAGCAGTTATACTTCAGCAGTCTCAAATAGAAATAGAAATTATATTTTGAAACTATTTTAGATTTTATTGTAGAACATATAGAGATCTGCAAGGGCTAGCAGCATTAGGAATAAGATTCTATCTTATCTGACTTTATGAAATTTCATATAAAAAAATTGAAAATTGCATGAGCATCTATAGTCTATTGATTACGTTCGCCAATTTGACGGTCGCAGAACACGGGTGGCATCGGTGATGTTCGTTGACGAGAAGTGGGTGGCCATCATCGGAGACGTTAATTGGCCGGTATCGGCGTTGTAATCTATATTTAGAGCGGCCCATGGTCGTGGCCGTCTGGCCAACGAAGGAGACGTTAAATCGATTTACAAACTAACCAAATGTAAAAACGCATCAGCGTCAGGGCATCTCATAAACGCGTAAATACGGCTCGTTTTACGAGTACATAAAATAAGAGGCACGCCGGCGACCTCGAGCTTGTTCCGCAGGCCGTTCCATATTTTTCACCCAGTGATCCAGGATACGGCTCGGGGAAGATAAGCGCGAAGATCGAGAGATGGCCGAACCGTTAATCCGGGCGTGGGGTAATAAAAAAGTCTGCTGGAAAGTCGCTCGTCCGATATTTTACGCGCCTAAAGCCGGATTCATGGTGACCGTGGCGAAATTCCATCACCGTTTGCGAACATTTTTTCCATTCTTCCACGGAGTTTGTCGCGACCTGTTCCGCCAGCACCTTCCGGTGCTTTGACAGCTACGAAGATTCGCCGGCAGTCTTGGAGAAAAATCCGGGAACGAAGGAAAACCATACAGAAGTTCGGCAACGGCGTTTAGAGGAACTGAGGGTTACAGGATTCATCCCTAGGATCCTTATTGTCGACTGATGGCTATTCTCTATGGCTCAACGCCTACAATAATCTCGTTACGATTGGAATCGTGGGGCCACCGTAGCCCTCGGGCTTTGACAGGGACACAATGCAAGGTGCTTTGTCCAGGACTGTTGTGGACCAATACCGATCATAGGCATAATGTCTCGTGCGTCTCGAAACGCTGTGGGATTTCCATCCCCCGGTTTCCCGGGGGCGAAACGTTCTCCTTTCTCTACACAGTGACGCAACCTCCATTCTTGGCCACCGGTTGTTTGAAAGTGTTTTGGCTCGTTGGGAAAATATGGAGATGTCTCGGAGCGGGGCTTCTTTAGGAATTTCTGTAGAAACTCGCTCCCAGCTGGAGGAATCGGTGCTCGACTAGTCTGTTCCATTCTTTCGTTCGTACGTTCTGACCCCTCTCGCCGTGAGATCCCGCTCAACTTGCCCGCCGGGCGAAATTCTAATGGAGGACTCAATCACGGAAGAAAAGACGCCCTCGTGGAAAGGCAGATCGCGATTGATTTCTGTGAAGTGCGCCCTGGGGCTAGCAGCGAACGTGAACGACGTGAAAACGTTGATTTTTAGCGAGAAACAATTGCGAGATCGGAGTATCCAGGCATCGTGTATTTTCTAGCATTCTCATGTGGTAGTTTGAATATATGTAGTGACTAGGCTCAAGATGGTAGCTAAGAGAGACGTCGTTAATGTTTTCTTATATTTTAATCGTTAAATCAAAGGACGGCGTTTCAGAGGATCACTGCAGCGGTATCGAACTCTCGCGAGCATCGAAGTATCGACTGGGCAGAGTATCGATACTCTCGGCATTAGCAGGAGGCTACCACGCGTTAACATCGGTCTCGCGTACACGCGATTAGCGTGTAGCGTGTTCCAGCGGCTCGGAGAGTCTACCTGCTCGATCGCTCTCAGCAGGGGGTCCGGAGAACCATAATTCCACCTTTACCATCCTCCGGCGTCATTAAGAGACGCGTGTTGTGCGTTAGACACCGGCTACCACCGAACCAGACTCGCTACGAGCGTGACGAGTTCCCCTTATCTCCGCACGATCGTCTCTACCTGACTTAGCAGATGACACCTCGACTCTTCCGGTCGAACTTGTCCTGCTTTTTCCGTGAATCGTTTCGTGCGACAACGGTTATCCAGTGTGTCCAGTTTCGGTCGTGCTCGATCCCTAAACGAGACAGATGAGTCACTAATGAGAACGAGTCGAGAAAAATCGAGACGGGTCGAGTGGAGAAGGTGCTGGGTTAGAGAAGAGGAGAACTAGTATGTCTGTTATCTCTGGCAACCGATCGTTTTGGTCATCCGAGGCGCCATCTATCGGTGATTGCGATTAATTAGCCGCAGTCTGAAGCCCATAGAGGACAAGCAATCTCTCATCGCGGTCTCTCTATCGGATCGTTGTCGATTTACGACGTCATCGTTAACGCCAGACTCGAATTGATTCAGGGAAATCGTTGCAGTTAACCTTAGACTAGGATCACCGTTAATAATATAGCCAGGGTGGAAAATTATTACGCAGAAACCTGATGAACGGCCACGTTCTACGGACGAACCCCTGCCCGTGCATGTCCAATTAATTCAATGAGTGAATCAGTCCCCCACTCTGACGAGACCGACGCGCCATGTAACGTTTTAATGATGCGCCCCGTCTAGGCCAGATGACTCTCGATGTTTATCTACCCTCTTTGCCACCAGCAGACACGCCTCTGCACCCGATCCCCCGACATCGAGCACGTGCCACCGAGGAAAAAAGCATATGCGACGACGAGTAACCCGATTGCTCATTATCTCGGTGTCAACGAGTGACTCTTCCGGGCGCGAGGTTAACCTCCTCCGTGCGTCGCAATACGCCGTTCATTAGGGAGGAACATCAGCTATGCCACCGGACACCTGTTAGTTCTGAACGGTGGGGGTCGACTTAAGGTGGTAGATTTGTTTTTAAAATTGTAAAGGTGTACCTTATCATTTTTTTTCACTAGACAAAAACACTCCTAAGGAGCAGGCACATCAAGCATCCTTGCAATCCTGATGAAACGAGTCTATCCCCTTAGAAAATAACGTTCCTTTCGAAGATCGATCAGGATCGACAGTCGCCGATTTCGTCGTCGCAGATAATTTACTTAATAATCATATTGATTGTTCTTCTCTACTTGCGCAAATCAATTTTTATGTACCGGAACAGGAACTGAGAACAAGAGCTGGTTTTCAAACACTTAAAGTGAAATCTACTTATGGATTAATTAATCCAATGAATCGCATTATTGCAATAATCATGCACTGATTATAACAGTATTGATTTTTTCATTGAATCTATGCAAAACTTTAAAATGCAACTACGCAGGATTATGTGATAATACGTATCGGTTGTACCAGTATTATTTTGTTTTTTTTTCTTTATCTCTTAGCGTATGTCCCTTCTTTCTCATTAGTTAAGTACTCTTGTTTTCTTTTCTTTGTAAATACTTATGTAAAAAGGGCTCCTGCCTGTCTATAATAAATAATGATAATAATTATAATAATTGCTAACGATGGCAGCCGTAGAGGTCTGCTAAAATTGTAAGGGTGTGCCTTAAGTTTTTTCACTAGTCAAAAAACAGTCCTAACCCCATCGCTTGTATTAAGGATGCATCAGCACCCTTGCAATCTTGATAAAACGAGTCTATCCTTTTAGAAAATAATGTTCAGGATCGACAATCGCCGATTTCGTGGTCGCAGATAATTGCGTTTGACGGCTGCCTTTGAGGTGTGCTCGATCCTCGTCGAGGATGGGCGTACTAGAACCATCGTTTCGCGAGATTATGAGCACGCCCGTTATATCATAGCGCGAAGAAAGTGTGAAGAGAGAAGCCCGCCGCTGAAGAGCGGGACAGAGAAAGCCCGATAGGTTGGCCAACACGCACGTGGTGCGGCTCGCCTGGTGGAATACGTATTACCTCGGGGTGTCGGAATTATTGCCCCGTGGGCCGTGGCTGGGTCCGCAAATGGGACAGGTTGTTTCGCGTTGGTGGAAACGGCCGATAAATCGAGGAAATTAAATCGACGCCATCGGCTGTCGATAGCAGTCCCGCGGGGACGACGTATGATACACGCCGGCCACAATGAAACCTGGATCTCTACCTGTTCGCTCAGGTACGCTAGATATCGAGATATATACCGATCCTGAATCTCGAGGTAGAGCGCTACTTCAGCTTCCTCCCGAGAGCTAAAATTGTCCCGAACGAATCGAAGTATCCGCGACACCCTGGCTTCAGCGTCGCTAGAACTTGAGGACTCAATTTACAATTCGACCGGCTTCTGAGAAACGTTGTTGCTCTCGCTGGAGCCTACTTATCGTCCCCTTTGGACCTCTCGGTAATACATTGTCAAGGCAGGTAACGAGCGGGGTCGATGATGTTTCCATCGCGGGAGGACGCAACGCGTTCTGTTAGCCTAACCTCTGGTGCTAGAACCGGTGGCAAAGTAGATCCCATCGTTGGTGGAAGGTATACACCGGGCATAGCGTGCGGAGTAAATGTTCCAATCGTCGTCGTGCCCTGTCCACAAATTATTCCTCGTGTTCAGCACGATGCGCAGCACGAGCTGGTCACACATACAGTCCCAGCGACAGCCGAGTGCAACAACACACGGTGCATAGCCTTCGGGTTTGGGGAGGGTATAAGAGGAGAGAGAGAGAGAGAGAGAACGGGCGCCGAGAAGCGGGTTGAGGTAGTATGCAAGCGACTCTTCCACTCATTCCGAGAACCGGAGGTATCGCGTCTTGGAGTTTGCCGGCGCAGAGAATCCGCGTCCCGTATGCCACGATCGGCCTAGCCGGACTCGATCAAGGGACCGTGTGGCTGCCCGTGGATTCGAACGTAAAGGACACGTAAGGCCAGCAAAGAAAGAAAAGAACCCCGAGAGAAGAAAGGATGAAAGGAGGATGAACCGAGCCGTTGACTGGTGAGCCGGAGAAAGAGAACGAGAGACAAGGAGAAAGAGGATGAGGAAGAAGGGGATGCTGCTGTGGACTGCTGCTGCTGCACCACGTGTGTCCAAGTTGCCTCGTTTCGTTTCGCTCCGCTTCGGGTAGAGGCAGTCAAGGTGCTCTCGTTTGTTCCTCGTTTCGAGTCGTGTCGTCGTTCGCGTCGTCAGGAGCTCGTGCAAGCCGGCCACGCTCTCCTATCTCTCATCTACCGTCCACCTGTATTCCCCGTATTGTCAGCACGTGGAATTCCGTAGAAATTAACGATTGACCCCCGCGAGAGCCTCGTCCTTATCTGACTCGCTCGATCATCCTATAGAACGCGGCTCCTCCGTACCTCTCTGCTCCGAAGCTCAAGCTGCAAGCCCGTTCAAGCCTCTTCTTCTTCTTCTTCTTCTTCTTCCGAGTTGCTCTCCTCTGCTGCTATTCACGGCTGGCGATCGTAGATATTATAGAGGACGGCCAGGCCTGAACGTGACGGTAGAATGGGATTTGAATAAGTATATCGTTGCTTGACGCGCTCCAAGCCTCAAGACATAATGGCGGTGCCGCCGCCGCGTCGTTTAATCTTGTCGATTAATTACGCGCCGGCTTTCATTTCGCTTAGCGCGTGGCCTTGAATCATCTTTTACCTTAACATCCTCCTACACCGATGACGGAGAAGTAACCGGCAACTCGAGTTACCGAGGATATTATTATTCTAACGAGACGTCGAAGTTCCAAATTCAATCGAAATTCTTCAAGATTAAAACCTCCTGGAAGCCTGGATCCCCGAATTCTTTCGCTGGCCTGGCACAATACCGTTGGCCAAATTTATGAAGCGATGGAGATCCTCGCCGGTAGCCCACACGCAGCTGCTTACAAATTCAAATTACGCGACGAGCATCTTCGTTTACGGAATCCCTTATCAAAGGTCGCGGCGTTCTCCCCCGAAGCTCGATCTCTGATGCGGTGGATTTTATTCGTCGTTTTTCGGACAGCGAGCTGATCGTTTCGCAAAGAAGTTCGAATCGCGAATGTTTTTACTGCGGGTTGACTCGAAAATCGTCTGCAACATTGCTGCCAAAGTTATCTCGATGCATGAGTCTCCGAGGAGGAATCGGTCTGCCGGGAGAGCCTGAAGGAAAGAGGATGAAGTGGACGAAGAGGAGGATGAAGAAGGAGAAGGGAAACGAGCGAGGGAAGTCGCCCTTCTGTTTAGCATTCGCGATGATATCTGGATGGAGTCCGGAGTGGGCTTAACGGGCTGTCGCTCGATATGGGCGCGGTCGCCTCTTCGGGGTTACGACTTCGTCGTCCTCGCTGGTACAAATCGTGTGGTGGCTCTTCCCTGCTTGCCTCTCGGCCCACGTACGGCAAACAGGTGGTTTTTTCGAACAGATCCGCTCGCTGGTTTCGGTGGTGATCGAATCTTCCTCTCTCTCTCTCTCTTAGCTGCTTAGATGCCAATTCAATTCCTCGTTCGTTGACCACGAGATTCGGAACTCGTTCTTCCACCAATACCAGTTGCCCAAACTAGCGATCGGGTTCGATGTGACTCACAATCAGACAATATCGTCAGGACTGCTCGTGCGTCAGTTCCGTGACGTGCTGCGTGAATAGTGTGATTACGGTGGCACCACACCGTGGCACCAGTGAATCAACATTTAAGAAATTGTTCAGAAAGATATTTTATTTTTAAAAAAAGTGAATTAAAATCATCTCATATATGCCAAATGGCTTTCTATACTTCATTTGTCGAAAAATAAATGAACACAAATGAAATGAAATTATTATTATTATTTTTCTTTATTAAACGTTAAATAAAAAATATAAAAAATACCAGTCGATGAACATTACATTCTAGTAATTATTGGTAATAATTATTGGCCCAAGAGTCGTTATCGCTAGTATGCAGTGCGGCTAAAATTTGTTGAAATATACAAAAGCGTTCATTTACTGGTGCAGTTACCCTAGTTAGAGAATTCGTCAAGGGATTTCGTTTCCGATAACGCTACCGAAACGAATCTATTTCGACTTTCACGTGGTCATTCTGGTACGTGCAAAAGTACTTTCCACCCAGGGGTCTTCTGTATCTCTTTCCCAAGATACAGCTGGTTGATAAAGCTGCGAAAACACAAGGTTCGCGGACCTGTTACATTTTAGAGCGAGATTTCTTGCTCCGCGTGAATGACGCGGTTCTTCTCTCCAGATAGTTAAGCATCAAAGGCTTGTTACTGGTGTTGAAGAAAATCCGCAGTCTATTGTCTAACGTCGTGAAGCAGCCGTTTCGTGCACCGACAGCAGAATAGATCTTTCGGGAAATGTAAATGGTAGAGGCGTATCGGACCGGAAGGGCGACTTTGGCGAATGAAAGCGAAATCTGGTGAAATCCGCAGAAACGAATCGCGTAGCTCGGCCGCTACCACCTGCACGGGTATTTTTATGCCGCGACGTGGGTGGACGAGGAAAGAAACGCGCGTCTCTTTGTTACGAAGCGAAACGTAGGCGGTCGGTATAGGTCGCGCCAGGTTCACTCTGTACCCTACCATCTTGTAACCGTGACCAACCACCACAAACGCAGAATATCGTGTGTATTACACACGCGCACATACCACGAATCAAATAATTTTTAATAACCCGAGGAATTTTCTGGTGATGTCACCGATGCGATATTCTCGGGAACGAACGGCCTTGATACTTTCACCGTACTTCTTTTAACGAATCAATAAAAATATATATCAGAGGAATTCGCGTATCAATCTTTCCGTAAAATATTCAATTAGCGAGTCGAATATTCCGTCGGTTAAGAATGCGAGAGTAAAATTAACATCTGCGTTGGACGTCCGTTGAAGAGGGAATGCCTGATCGCCGTAATTTGCGGATGTTACTTGTTATCTCCCGAGCCATCGAATCCTTTACATTTCTGAGAAGCCTTTACACTTCCGATAGGACTTCGCAGTACGGCGTTCCACGACGAAAGAAGTTCACGCGAAAATGCGCAAGAAATTTTCTAGCCACTGAAATAAATCCTAAAATTGTAGGAGGTTTGAGAAGAAGGATTAGAAGACCTCTACGGGTTCGTTGAGTTCCCGGTGTAATTCTATTCGCAGGAGAGCGATCGCCGGGATAACGAACGCGCGCGTGGCCACGTAGAGAACCGAGGCGTTCCAATCATCACCTTAGAACAATATTCCATCCCGATGGCGAAGAACACGGCTCGCGTAAAATGAGAACACATCTCGGGTTCCAGCAAAACAGATGATACGCGACTAAATAATGGCTGCACGAGCTGTTGACTGCGTAACGTGGGCGTGATTAAGGCTCGTGGCAAACGAACCGTTTATTTTCACCGTCCATCTAGACTTTTTCTTTCGGCATCTCCGCACCTTTCCGGTGTAGTTACACGCAGGAAGTAGGCCGGGAGGGAAGAGGCGACGATCGTGAACGCGCGACGAGGATATTACAAGTAGGTGTCTCATACGTGGGCAAGTCAGGAAACGAGGGCACTCGAGGATATCAAAAAGAGAGAACAAGAGGAAGCGACGAAGAGACAGAACGACGGAGAAAGAGAGAGAGGAGGGGGGAGATTCCCCCTTAATATTAATAGGGACAATCGAGCGTCTGTCACGGGACAATAGCCAGGACTACGCCCAGAATCGGGCTCGTAGGATCCGTGGCATGACGCGAGCTTCGTACAGTTCGTACAAGTCGTACACACCGACGGTCATGTGTTACAGTACTTTATCCATAAATGTCCCAAAAGTCTGACCTGTAAATGTCCCAGATCTATCCTCACTGCTGCGGGGTGTACCCCGTTGAGGGGTCGTGAGAGACCTCGGTGCAGAGAAATATGACACCATGCGGCTCGGATATATCGGTGAGCCCGCCTAATCAGAATTTACAACTTCTCTATTTTCCATTATTGATCTATGACCATATTTCTGGCATTTTTCTAGGAAAAATCATACCAAATATGATATTATTCCGATGATATTTATTTGTGTAATAGACAATTAAAGTTTCGGGCGCAAGAAAGAAGAGTCGCTGTGTCTCTTTCTTTCCCTTCCTCGCGCCCGAAACTTTAATTGTCTATTACACAAGCATATATCATTGGAATTATATCATATTTGGTATGATTTTAATTAGAAAAATGCTAGAAACATGGTCATCGAAGTCCCATGAAAAAATAATGAAAAATAAAGAAGTTGGATTAGCTACGTTTACATTTCTCGGTGACCGCGACCTCTCGAGCTCGGCTGTCCTTCTCTACGTTCGGCAAAAGTCAAAGAATACTGTCCCTGCCGCATAAATGTCCCTCGGCAGACCCGTGCTGGGGACTTATATGGATAAAATACTGTATTTCGACAGATTGGTCAAGAATGGGTCAAGAATTTGTTTCTGCTCAACATTTTCTAGTTCTTGTAAATGTCTAACGGCCAGGGATAGTGAATTGACGAACCTAGTTCGTCACGTGCATCACGGTAGCTCTACACGTGTTTCGCGGCTCTTTGACCTCTCCGGACACGTCGCAGAAAGGGCATCCGGTGCATCCACCGTGCAAACTGGCGAAGTTCGCGCTCGTGCCACGAGCCCGTGACAACGGGCACACCTACGAACCAAATACGCGGCTTCCTTTTCTTGCATTGTCACCTTGCATATTCAGCGAGGTTCCTTCAAGGAACTCGGACGACCGACCAGTCACGCGGAGAACGAGGATTGATCGAGCTGGACGACACTGTTGGTCATTACTAACAAACATGTTCGTTCCAGGGACTGGCAACACGAAAGCTGATCGAATATTGTTTTATCTCTAATTACGGCGAGTAGGGTAACTGTACCAGTAAATGAACGCTTTTGTATATATCAACAAATTTTAAGCCACACGGCATACTAGCGATAATGACTCTTGGGCCAATAATTATTATTAATAATGTGCGATTGGAAGTTTTCGGCAGTAAATGGAATGTGCCTTAAAGTTATTTATTAAAATGTGTGTACACACACACAACCTATGCTAGAAACGATTAATTCACGCGACTACTGTATGTTCTCGCTGTCGACGACCGTAGTCCTTCGCTGCGTAAAACCACTCTGCATCCGTCTTTCCGTAAAACAGTCCTTATACCCTCGGCTTTATGAGTGTGTTACATACGGTGTTCATTTATTTTTGACAAATGAAGTACATTTGGCATATATGAGATTCCTTTAATTCACATATTTTTGTTTTAAATAAAATATTTTCCTGAACAATTTCTTAAATGTTCATTCACTGGTGCAGTTACCCTACCATCAGTTTATAATCAATAAAATTTCCGCCAGGGAATTATTAACTAAAAGAGGGAAATTCAAGGAATTGAGAAAACATAAGCACCTCACCGTAACCAATCGTTCACACGGAGAACGTGTTAATTCACAGGATGCCTTTGTCTTCGTTTTCATAGCCTTTGTCTTGTCGGTATAAATCTCCCCGTTCCAACTGGATATTCAATATACATGGTGTGTCGAACAATACGATATTGGCTTTACAATCCGTACAATAATTCACGGATTAGTTCCCGTGACAAGAAACAGTTACAAAGCGTATTGCCGAAGAGGAGGCATCGAGATTTATCCACCTGGCAAAGTGCTTCGAATTTTCCCAAACGTTGATCGAACTGAAACAGAGGTGTTCAAAAAGTTGAGGACGAAAATCTGGAATTTTGGCTGGGTGTAGCCGTGCTGGCGAGCGTTGTGCGTAACGGCGGGCCTATAAAGATCTCGCGTAGCACTCGATCAGGATCGGAGAGGCATCGAGGGAGTCGTTGGCTCGGTGTGCGCAACGAGAGCGCATGGCTCATGTCGCGGCATCTTTGTCGGCAGGGCCGGTTCTTCATCATCGTTTTGCCGATACGAGGGGTCCGGCCACGGAAACGAGGGAAGCAGAGGGAAGATGATACCGAGGAGTCGAGGAAGAAAGAGGCGAAAGAGAAAAAAGGAGAGAGAGAGAGAGAGAACAAGAGAGAAGAGAAACCCAGTGAGTACTTGGTGCTCGAGAGGAAGAACAGAGATAGTGAGACGCGGCGGAGCGAGTCTTTAAGGATCCCGAGAGACGAACCTGCTCTGGGGGCTCTTGCCGGCCGAATGGTGCTCATATATTAATTAGTACGAGGAGTCCGAGTTATTATTGGCTCGAAATTAATAGACCCTTCCGCGGATAAATAACCGGGGCCCCCTGCCTCTCCTGAGGTAGCTCTCTCGATGCTGTTCCACCTTGCGTCACCGCCGACGGGATAGAGAAGGAGAGGATCGTTTGGATCTCCGGGGCCCCCGAGAAGAGGGGCCGAGGGACGTGTTTATTGGCACGGGCCCCGACGAGTTTCCTTTTGTCGAACAGGTACAAGCAATTAGTTGCGTTCGGATTCGTATTTTATGGCGGGGAATCGCGCGACCCGTCGGCATCCTACGATCACGGATATAACGATAAAAGAGCCGTGTCTCCAATACGGCCGTAATAAAAATGTCCCGCTACAATGTATACAACCCGTTGATATACGCCGACCGTACCGAGAAGCCCGCGCGCCGTTTCATTCTTCTCTTTTTTTTCGTATCGCGAAAGCCTAGAGGAAATTATGTGTACGGGTATCCCGTTGCCAGCGGAGATTCAATTTCCCTTGATCCGAGACGGCCAAGTCTAATGATCTTTAATTAACATGTTGCGGCGGCGCTTGGACAGGTTATAATGACCCCAGCCAAGCCGCGATCCGATTCGCGCGCGTCATCGGGAAGCGGTTCCGTATACTTCGAAGAGGTTTTCACCGGCCTCCCGTGTCCCCGGCGATCATTAATCGCCATCAGTCGACGATGCACGAGCGAATATCGAATTTCCTGGCGCGCCCTCGATTCACCGATACCCGGCCATTGTGCCCGGCATCGAGATCTACGAGGCGCGAACTCGTCGGAATCATTTATAAAACCATTGTCCGGTCTGACAAATGCTCCGACGCCGGATATAAATGCGTACCTGCCAACGGAATTTATGTTACTTTTCGTGAAATTCTGCTCGAACGATGAACTCGACAGATTTAGGAAGTTGTAGGTCGAGAGAAGATTAAAGCCGGGATTTATATTGCGGTCGGCAGGTAAATCCAGGTTTAATGACCAAGCTTTTGTTGGCTCGGATTGAGTATGGGTGTTTCCGTGACTACGTGGAAACAGTAGTTTTACTGAATATTGTGTGGAGATGATTATAATAAGACCATTGCAAGATTTTCTAAATGTGTGTAATGCGCGAATGTCCGATGCGGACTTGTTTATTGGGGTCCCATGAAAATCACCGAAACAGATTTCTCCGACACAGTTTTCACCGACAATATTTCACCGACTCTAGATTTGACCGAAAACGAATTTAATCGACAACTTTGGCCGCCAACGAATCTAAAATCGTTGTCCATTAAATTCGTGTCGGTCAAAATCGTTGTCGGTTAAAGACATTGCTGTCAAATTCGTTGTCGGTCAAATCTGGAGTCGATGAAATGTTGTCGGTGAGAACTGTGCCGGGGAAATCTGTGTGGTTGATTTTCATGGGACCCGTTTATCAACGCTGATCCGTTTGGATCTGAGGATGGAGGAGATTCTCGTGAAAAGGAGAGCCAGCATCGGGAGCTGCAGTTGGCGCAGGTTCGTCGCAGGTTGCACCGGACCCATCTGCATCGTGCTGCCGGCTTGCAGGGTGGTCCCAGCGGCTCAAGATGCAAGAAACGCGCGACACAGGCAACGTGGCTTTCATCGTACCCCTTCCACGCACCCTACGGCCACGTTTGCATCCCTCTCGAACAAACATCGCGGCCGTCTAACAAATGGCCGACAGATTAGAACTAGAAAACGGTACGCGCGGCGGCGTCGTTGTACTACCCCGTGAGAGAGGCCGCTGGCGTCGGTGCCTTTCATGAAACTGGATCCGGAGGGGGGCCTCGCCCCTCCCACGCTGTGCAACCAGCCAAGATAACAGGGCAATAATTCAAGAACTTCACGATACTGGGACACGCGCGGGACTCCTCACCGTGAAAGATTAGTCACGGATACGTATGCTACGCTTCCCTTCCGCCGATCGTCTCTCTCTCTCGACCGCGTCTCCTCCTCGTCCATCGTTTTTCTCCGGCCTGCACGAAAACTGTCGACAGTGTCGGATATACTCTTGGAAACGAAACTCTGAGCCGTGCCGATGCAATTTATGCATTCGTACAATGCTCGAATAATTCTAGAGTATTTTTGTATTTGTATTTTTGTTATGTCGATCGTCTTAAGATAATAACTAGCAATGATTTTATCGGCGCACAGGTTCGATCAAACTTTACACACTATATATAGTTATAATAATAATATTTTTTACAAATCCTTACACTTTTCCTCATTTCATTCACCGCATTTACATTATTCCCATTTTTCTACCTTATATACTATCGTAACTGTCTTAACCTATACTTAAACCCAGTTAACCTACGTAGAGAGAAAGAGAGAGAACACGCCTATTTGCAACAGCTCTTAATTTATAAATTACAACTTAACTTACATCTAATCCCAATCCCTCTTACCCCCCTACCAACCTTCCCCTTTACCTTACCCCCGCCCCCGCCTTACTCCCTTTTCATATCCGCGGACTTACTCTTCCGGTCGCTCATCTTCCATTCCCATCTTTTCCTTTCTACCCTCTCTCCATTCATCCACCTTCCTCAATCATTCCTACCCTCTACTCTCATCGTCTAGCACTTCTTACGTCCATACTTGCCACCCTCTTTTCCCATTGAATAATTCTAAAGTAATTCGTGTAATTCTAAAACGATTGATCAACAATCATCCGTGACATGAAAAGAACCGATGTAAAACTGAGTCTGATACACAAACTGAGAACTACTTACTGAAAAGTATATGAAAGACAAAATATTTTGATAGTCATTTCTTTCGGGTTCCACGGAAATCACCGACACAGATTTCTCCGACACAGTTTTCACCGATACGAATTTGACTGACAACGATTTTAGATTTGTTGACGGTCAGATTTGTTGTCGATCAAATCCGCTGTCGGTTAAAGACGTTGTCGGTTAAATTCGTTGTCGGTCAAGTCTGGAGTCAGTGAAATGTTGTCGGTGAAAACTGTGTCGGTGAATTACATGGGACCCTTTCTTTCAGTGAAGAGGTTGCATAAATAAGTTTTAAAAAAATGGGTAGGGCCGTTCCCGGCAACTTGGCGTCGCTTCTTGCGATTCTACCCGACTGTGTCTATGTTTGCGGCCCACGAGCGTGGAAACGACCCACCGGACACGGTTGGCGAACGGGGCAAGACTGGCGGTATTGTTTCGAGTACTGTTAGATGCAGCGGGGAATATGTTCGCAAGAATAATGGGGTTTACGGCGGTTATTAATCCTCGACGGCTCCCTGGGACTCTTCTTCTCTGATCGTGAGCATTCTGTATCGACTACGGTTCGGAATGGTTCCGCGTCTTCGCAAACGACGACGACGACGAAGCGACAAGACGAGAGAGGATTCATCGGCACGGATTCGCGAAACTGTCCTGGGATTACATTACATGGTCACGTGCAGGTGATAAATTCCAAGACGAGGAAGAAGATTACGACGATCTTAATTGCACACTGCGGACACGCGGGCTCTCCCAAGTGTAACAACTTTACGACGCCACTCCGAAGTGGCTCGCGAACGCGATACCACCACGTGGGGGCCACGCGACACACATCTTCGCGTGCCATCTGCTTGCGAATGTTTCCAGGATGACATTCTAACCCTTCGGGGACTATTAAAGTCTCCAAGTTTCCGAGAGCATGCCGGATTTTTTAAACATGTGTAAGAGTAAAGATGTTTAAACTGTTGGTATTTATTGAAGAAAGCACACAACCGTGTATAACGATATATATAAGTACTCCGGACACTGAATAAACGTAAACTCTTTAGCCGTAATGCGTTCGTATTCCTTATTCGTGATCGTTTCGTATTTTATTTTAATAAACTTCGACGTGAATTCGTTTTCGAGAGAATCCCGTCTCTTTTTTTTTTAATCAGGTCATGTGACCTGCATTTTTAACATGACGTTTACTCAGAAGTTACCACAAGCTGGAGTGCTCCCTACACTTTTGATTAGTTATGTCTTTAGCTTGAGGGTTGGGTTTGAATTCAATTCAACTTGGAGTTGCTATACAAGGAAAATTTCAAAAAAACTTGTTAACAAGACTTGATTCGCTCGTCTCTTTCACGTCAGCTGTTTGTTTATGCCGTTGGTTACGTTTTCAATCGATAGCATCGTATCGATTGACTCACGCATACACATACGATACACACAAACAAATAAAATCGAGCATACACATATACAAATACAAATGAACACATACAAAAGATTTCCAGAATCTCGCTCCTACACATGTCTGAAATAGATCGGAACAGCACATTCGAAGTGGAGGAAATTGAAATTACAAATCTGCTGCAAGTTAGAAGTATCGATAATATTTATGGGTGATCCGGGGCGTTGTGTGCTTTGCGGTAATTAATATCGTCGGAAGTATCTTCCTTTTGGCGGAATGGTATTCCGTGATCCGTCAAGGAATCACTCGCCGGCGAGGGTTGATTTAATCGATCAACCGGCTGATATCACGCAGCGAGATCAATATAATCAAGAGACGGATCGAATGATCAGTATCCATAGCAAGAGATCGCGGACCACCCTGACTTCATCAGCCGGGGGTAATTAAGTACTGAAGAGTGATAGGCTGGCGTGACCGACGGTCATACATCGCGCCTCTGCGTTCGTGATCCGGGGCACGGGTTCCTGCTGATCGTTTCCATTCACGAATCGTTTAGCTCGATCGATTTGTACCATAGATCCAGGTGTAATCACTCGAAAATCCGCTAGCTTTCAATACCCACTGATTCTTTTAACGAATATCCAATTTTCTAACCGCTAGCTGATAGATTCATGAGTTTGTTTAGCGAGATAAAATCGAAGCCGACAACAATAATATTTATAGATACGAGGTTCTGTTGACTGCAGGATCAATCAGCTCTTCAGCGACGCAATCGCATTAAACATATAAGAAGCGATGGCGAAACGGAGGCTGACTGAAATCGTGTCGGATCAAAACACGAAAGGCCTGGCTCAGTATTTAAATTTCTGTTTGCAGAGGTTCTACGGCGTGCTCATTTGCGGGACCGCGCGGAGCAAGAAGTTTCTTATTCTCCGGCGAGAATAGCCGCGAGATACCTTCCTGCTCCGCAGAGTCACTCTTGCGCGTGCGTGCGTGTACGCGCGGATCGCGTGTAAGAGGAATCGCGCGTGGGGACTCGCCTCTATTGCGAGCAGGTTGCTTATATTTGCAGTTTTATGCACTCAGCCGCGCCTTCGGTGCCTCGATACTCCGGGCGGTCGTCGAAGACGCGGCACTCATCTCTCTGGAGCCGCCATCTTCGTTTACCATCTTTCCTCGGATGATTTCTCCTCCTCCTTCCAAACTGCCAGCTAGTTAAATCAATTTATAAATTCTATCCAAGCTCTAAAATAAATGTCAGAGGATACCAATTAACAGAGAATCCCATAAAACAGGTCTCGAATATCCAGAAATTGAGACGTTCCTCGAAACGATCTGCATCAGCCACCAGGATCTATTAAATGTACAATTTGTTGAAGATCTTTCAAGGTAATAAATGCAGAAAGTATCACAGTCCGGTAATTTAACGAACAGAGAGCAGAGCGTCGTAGACGAGTGTCTACGATCGAGAGGATTCAGCTAAACGGCAATCGAACGATCGCTAAAACGTAATTTCCTGTGCCGTCAAGATGAACGAAGGCACGATGGGAAACGATTTCACGGCAATTGACGGCAGGTTTCAAGGTAGCGTCTCGTGGCGCCGGTTTTACGCGATCGCGGCTCGATATCGTGGCGTTATCAATTGCCCTCGATTATAGAATCGCGCGATAGCGGCTCCTACGTTATAAATCAGACGGCCGGTGCTGTTCGGTTGCGAGTCTGCGGGAATCCGAGGGAGATTCCGCTTCGGTTCACCGACGGGTACCAGATTAGCCGGTCGCGATTATGTCGTATAGTGTTGCGTGTTGCGTAAAGGGTCTCCCAATCGATCCAGGAAGATTCAGAACCCCATCCGCGTGAACGTATGAACGCGAGATATTTATTCGGGCGCAGGCGTATCCCTGTAATTAATTGACAGAGAAAAAGCGCGCGCCGCGCCGCGCGATTTACGAACTTCCCTCCTCACTCTATGCGCAAACCAATCGGAATTATTGCAGTCTGCAATCGAAAGGATATCCAATCTCACGGTTTCTATACTTTTTTTTCGCGTGCCTACTAATATGCCTTTTCAGTTTTATTTGCTTATGATTAGACAGTCTTTATTCTTTCTTTTAATATGTTTAATACGTTGCAAATAATATAATCGTATTTTTAACCCCTTGCATCCGATTGTCTCCTCTGAGATGCACAATTAAAAATTTCTGTATCATTATTGAAAATATTCTGTACGTTATTAAATATATCTAATCAATTACTAAACAGATAGGTGTTGCAAGAGGTTTTACATGAATTTCATATCTATAAAATTACCGAGGGTTAAAATGTTTTTACTATAAATTAGTTTACAATTTGTAAAAAATTTCGCAACGTTCCGATCCGATTCGGAATTCTTTTCAAGAGAATTTTGCGTTTGCTATGTGTAAATTATCAACGTTTTTGCGTGTCACTGTATTCCATGATATTGAGAACTAAACTGAACCATGTGATCGTTGGGAGAGAACCAATGTTTTTACTGTTTAAAATTGTATATACTGATTTTCGTCGTAAAAACATAAAATCCGCTGTCCACTTATAATTGATTTATCAGTGAACAGTAGAGGGATCTGGCACAGCACTTCAGCTTCTCACCTGTCCTCCCGGGTTCTAGGACACTGAGTAGCCGGATCTATCGCCGAGGGGAGTATCAGGGCTTGTTTCCATCGACGTGTCGCGTACCTCGGGGGACAGATCAATGGAATCGGGAGGGCCAGTGTCCAGCAGCCCCTGTCGGTGCAGCACCGAGTGGCGCGGTCGGTGGAGGCTCATGAATATTCAGCGGACAAGTTGTCCGCGAGAGGCTCGGGGCTCTAACGCGTGACGTATACCCTTGTTGATCATAAGTGGGTTTGTTTCGCTGATTGTTGTCGCATCGGGACCGAGGTCTGGCCCAGGGGGTCCGTTGAATATGCAACGGACGGGGGCCAGTTTGCGTGCGCCGCCGCGATATGGCGCTCGCTCTTATAGCTTCTATAATTTGCACCGTACCGATAAGAGCGGCTCTGAAACCCAGCGCTGAGCACGGGTCTGGCTTGAAGGGAGAGCCTGGATATACTCGCGTATCACCGGTTTCTCGCGGTCTACTGCATCGGGAATCTCGGTGCAACGCGTTGCAACGACTTGCACTAGCACATGGAACCGGTACATAAAGTACCAGTGACCTGGCCCGGCGTTAGATCGGACGGAGTGCGAACTAATTTACAAGATAATGCGGGCTACCAGCGCGAGATTTAAAGGTCGAAGGAGTTATCGTGCCCCGTTTCCCGCTTCAATAGAATAATACAGTCCGGCGGGAACAATTTTTACCGCACCGTTGTAATTAATGATACTCCCCGCGGAATTCGCCGTCACGCCAGAAAAAATCGGTCCCCGGTTAATGATATATTTCAGACGTCGAGGAGCCAATGATCCTTGCAAGCCGATCACCGATGCATGTCGCCGGAACCTGCTCCCCGAGCGCTTTAAACACGGAGCTTCAAAGCCCAGATCGAAACGATGGCGTATGCCGAGCGCGGTGCTTGGGTCGCCGAGAATTCATTTACCAAAGAAAACCAGTTGTCTCCGGGTCTCAGCACAGCTGGCAATCTTCTTAATCGCAGCGAATTCATCTTGCGTCGATTGCGATCGTTAACGCCTTCTACTCAGGGGACGTACACCGGTCTAGGCGTTTTCATTCTTCTCCGGCGCGTCGAGGATGCAAAGATTGATCGCACGATGTTTAGTTCAAGCAATAACCTTTATAAACGTAATCGTCTCTTGTTAGCGTCGCGTATCTCAAAGAATGCGTGACACTATCGAAGTAGAACCGTAGTGTGGTGCACTTTCCTTTCATCTCGATGGTACACCGAAAAAATTACCCTAAAGAGTTATTCGATAACCTGACAGATTACCGGCCATTCGAATTAAGCTGGCCTAGAGCTGATGTCTGAGTTTTGGGTACCGCAAAGCAGTGAAGCCAGAATGAGGCCGAAACGAACCTCATGTACTCCCCAACTTACCCCTTCCACTATTCCATTTCAGCACCGTGCGCATGCGCACACTCCACGGTCCTCCACTAAGCCGGTCGAGCGGAGTGGGGCATTGGGCTCCGATTCGCCCCACTCATTTCCCGTCATCAGAGAGGGGGTACATCATTTACCGTGACTCCCCTAATATGGTTACACTGCCGCGAAGCTAAAAGCCAAGAACAGGCGTGGCTGATGAGCACATAAGGCCCCCAGTACTAAGTAATGGGGATAGCGATTCGGTAGTGGGGGTAGCATGCCAATTTGGAGGTGGAAAAGGTTCTTAGGTGGTGGGGGTGTAGTTGGTATGACGAAAGACTGAGTTTTTACCCAATGATAATCCTCTCAATTCCATCCGAGGGTGGAGCCGAGTCCAACACTAACCTCCCTAATCGTTATCGTAGAGGAGGATGTCCATAAGAGGATTCCCCCACCGCCCTTAAACAAAAAAAGGGTGTCGCGAAGCTCTAGTCATTCTCCCAGCACTCTCCGAGCATTCTCGCTCGGAGATTTCCAAGTTGGCAGAGGTCGTAAATTTGCTCTGCCATGTATAGCGGCCATTCTAGTTTACAGAGTTTCCCGTGCAATTGAAAATTACGATGGCCATGCACGATGCTGTATTCATAAAAACATGAAGCTCCTCTGGCGCAGTCGTGAACGCAAGGGAGACGGTAATGAGGTAGCAGGGACACAGCGAATCGCGGAGAGATGCTGACTGATTACTGTTGCGGGATATCCTGCGATGATTATAGCTCGTCGACCAGTCCGGCCCGAGTAACAAACAAAATGTTCGGATTACGAGCTCCCGGTACCACTTATCGGGTCCTCAATCGAGCGTATACACGACAACGGTAGTCTTGCGCAACCTGTTCGAGCCACGTTCGCGACCTCGCGCTCGATTGCATCCATCGGAGCACGAATTATCGTCGGCACCTAACACGCATGATTGAGCGATCACGGGCTCTCCCGTTTGCCGGGACGGTCAGAACGCGATCGTGAGCTCCTGATCATCGTCGGGATCCGTTCCTGTGGACGTGTGTGGTCGTTGACTACTTTAGCAAGGCTTCCTCGTCGACGGTAGCGCTGACTGATTGCTCCACGAGACATTGATCCTACATCTGTTCAATATCGATAAAAAACACACACACAGCCAATTCGTCGCAGCAAATTTCACAATGGGACACCCGTGTCTCATCTACACCGGACTTTACGCGACACACATCACCAATTGACAGCGAGTCCTGTCACCGGAGAGTCTAGGGTTTCACGGGTCCCCCGACAACCAAACGAGTCTCTCGATATCTCACGCGTAGGTGTGCCTTTGTTCCTAACATCTTTATAGCGCAAGGTAGACGAAAGGTAACACAGAGTCCGGAAGCAGAGTATTGTTGGACGATCGACTCCTACCCAGAGGCAGAGCATCATTTACAATGAATCAGTCGGACTCTTTACTTTAAGGAGGTAGACTCGTTTTTGCCAGGATCGCAAGGGTGTAGGAAACGTAATTTGCATTATTCGAAAGGATACAGCTATGTGTGTAGCTAGTTTCATAAAACTGCGACAGCTATGTGCTGGCAAGTAATGCAAATTACGCCTGGCAAACGTAAAAATGGATTGATCTTTTATATCGAGCAATCCCTTTTTTAAGGGTGGTAGGGGAATCCTCTTATGGACACCCTCCTCTTCGATGGCGATTGGGGAGGGTAGTGTTGGATTCGGCTCCCCCCTCGGATGAAATTGGGGGGATTATCATTCGCTAGAAACATAGTCTATCGCCATACCAACTACACCCCCACCGCCTAGGGCCTTTGATAGAAAGACCTTTTCCTCCTCTTTTAACGAGACTTATCAACCCCCACTGGCCCGCTGTTCGCATTCAGGGGGCGTACCTCTCGTTCCTACTCCACTCCTGTTCTTGGCCCATGTATATCGAACAATCGTGGAAACGAGTCTACTCCTTTAAGCCGTGGCTGCTAAGTTTGGGGGTTCGCGCGAGCTTGCCATGTGTCTTCCGACATTATAGCGACTTATCGATATTAAATTGCCAGTAAACAGCCGGTTATCGGCGACGATGAACAGTCATCGGTCTTCCGGGTCATCCTATTAGATCACGCCGTGAAGATACCGCGATGCATGTACGGACTCTGCTCCCCTGCTCCTGCCGGTGCATTTACCTAGCTTGCCGGCGTTGCACGGTTGTGTGCTGGCTCCGTGGACGTTTGTGTGCGCGCGGTAAACGCGAGAGGGCCGCTGATCGTGTCTCGCACGTCCGCGAGGAGGATTGATTTATCACACGCCAGGAGACAGATTGCCGTACGACGCTCGCTCGTTCGGCTCCGGAGGAGTTGTAGACAAAGTCGCTAAGAAGCGAGAGAGAAAAACAACTACGGTGGGGAAAATGGAGTGAATGGAGAGCTGGTGGAACAGAAACGGGAGAGGGGATTCCGCGAGGATAGTCGCGCTTGGCTCCTTTATCTATTTCTTTTCGTCTAGAAAGCCTCGCCTAAATGGAACAAACGCCGAGTTTGGAGAAGGTATGAGCGATAAAGGGTTGCGAATATGCTAGATGCCTATTCCCATAGCACTTCGGTCCACGATACATAACCCGGCTGTATCTCCTACGGAGTTTATGGAACTGTTGGCTCATTGTTGCACGATCTCGAAAAACGGTGCAACATCGGTGCAAGTGCATATCGTCCCGTCAGTCCCTGCTGAATTTATGAAACGCAGCTCCGAGCATTAACTATTTCTGTTAAAATGTAATATTCTTTATTGTTGACCTTTGCGCCGAGAACATCAATACATCTTTTGTTTTTAACAATCGTCGATAACTGGAATAACATTAACCATTTGTGATCGGAATGATTTTAAGATGATAGAACATTTCTTCCGACTTGGAATATTTTTATTCTGTGTGAAGTTTTAAGGGAGAATTCGAGCTCGCTAGGGGAGGACGATTGTCCGAGACTTTTCGTATAGAGATAACAACTTGATAATGGTGAGTCAAGGTCTCGCGAGATATCCGAACGACACTGGACATCTCGACTCGGGACCCCGCGGCGGTATTTGGATCCTTGTCGGGGCCGCGCGCGGGGATCATTATAGTGATTAATGCTGATGGAAGAGCCAGATAGCGCTGATTTATCGATGTCACCGCGCAACGGATCCGAGACGGTGATGAGATAAATGGTGGACGCGTCCCTCTTACGCCTTTCTTCCCGCTCGGCTTGTAATGCCCGCGAAATAGTGCTGATCAAGAGTGAAAACCGGCGGCCTCCGGCTTGATGAGTCGATTACGGGGTCCGTCGCTTCGTTGCCACGAATTTCTCCCATTAGAGGGTTCCTGGAAAGGGACACTGCACCTTCCTCAGAAAAGGTGACATCGAGACTCATTGCACACCGACAGGCCTGTTTCGAATAGGAGTAATTCAATTAAAACTATGTTTCTGTGAAGCGATGTTGTATTCCGGATACTTGATACGTGTATATTTATTAAATAGAATTTCTGAGCGAAATACAAACTACAGACGTTGTACAAAAAGAACTTAGTAGTCTAGACTCGTCAATATGATCAGAAGCGAAATAAGACTGAGAAAAAAATGCTCGCGAGAGGAAGAAATCAGCAGAAAATATAGGTTTGATTCTGTAAGGTGGGGGTTGTTTTAGGTCTAATGGTCAGTAAGGGATGAATCATAGCAATGAAGTTTAAGGATGAGTAATAGAACATAGGATTTCGAACGGAAGATAGAGAGAATCTTATCGTTGGTATACAACAGTGGGAAATGTTATTATTTTCTGAACTACTGCAATCATTGCTATCACCAGCCAATTAATCTTCGAATCGTGAGATAGGGTCTTTGAGAGGTTGTAATATTTTCTTAATAGACGACGAGAAGCTACATTTATCATCAGGAAAATTTCAGTAGCACGGTTGATTACACTCGCTGGTCGGTTCCTTTGTCCGGATAGGGACATCGATATGTTATTGTTTGAAATAAAAATTCGGATCACAGAGAGAGGACCGTTCCGATAGATAATTCTAGAAACGGCTTATCTGCTGTCCGATCCGGTATCAGAGAGAAATTCGCTGCTGTCCCCCGGTTGCAAGTTGGTTACTTCACTGCCGATTACGTTACGTTATTAATAACGTTATCTCCATCGACGGTATCGAACGGCGTGTCATTTAGCGTGGCGCGATCAATAACGAAGAGATCGATCGCACGGGTCGATGAACAGTGAGAAAGGACCGGACATAGATTTCGAAAGGCAAACTTTTCGAGACAACTTTATTCCCCAGGCCCGTTTCTCGGCTGTCTGTACCCGGCCCCGTCGGACAATAACGCTTTCCTTGTTCGTGTCGTACGCGAGCTGCACCGGTGTTCTCTCCGCGGTAAGCCTTTCCTGGCGTGGGCTAATGTATTCTATTCGATTAAACAAACACAGTATCTCGTAGGGAAGCTTGTACGTACGCAACGGGCCGAGGCACCGAGCAGAGCCGAGGGCAACCAAGTCCATGCAAATATTCTTGACCTCCCACTTGGCCGACGAAATTGAACGATCTGCCGTTCGACCCTCACTTTTATCGATTCTCAATTACCGCACTGAAACTCCCAAAACACTCAAACGGCCTGCCGTATCGTCGCACAGTGCGACATTTTAAATGGACATTCGAGACAAAAATCATAACTTCTAAACTAATCAATTTTTCACCTAAGTACCTTAATCATTTTTTAAAGTGAATACAAAGATGCATCGATTAATGCACCAAAAATATAAGGTTCCATTAGTTAAAAAGTTTATTCCAATTTTTTTTTATTTAATGAAGAGTTTTTATCATTAGTTGTCATTGCAATTTGTTGTCAACTGTATACTGCACAACTTTTGTTCGAAATATTTTTTAATTATATGATTAAATTTAATTAAATCTACTGTAATGCATAATTATTTGCCAACACACAACACACACCGTATTATTTAATAGTATTAAGTAATGGTTAATACAGGAACCATAATACTTTTAATATAAATATAATATGTACATGTAAATAAAAAGTCAATTACATAAACAAAAACTATTAAAAAAGTTAAATAACATCGAGTCTTGCAATTTATCGCAGAATAGAATTATATAGCAATATACTACAACATCTTACCTTAACATTATTTTGATTTCTGCCCATTGCATGCCGCACTGTGCGTCGGCCTGATATGAAAACTGCCTAAGTTTACTTTTTATGAAAATTGGCTTTTCAGCTTCGTCTTGTTAGATACTTCAATTTCTACGGTTTAAGGGCAATAGTTCAACGATGAGTTGTTAAGCAATCGTTTCCTGTAAAATTAACTTTTTTGGACTTGGGCAATTTTCATACGAGGCCGACGATATTCTTGACCTCTCCCTGGACTGCAGGACGATCTACCTAGAAGAAAAATTGCGCTACGAGGATTATTCGCACGATAACTTTGGCGTAATGTTTTGTAACAATTTCTCAGGGGTGGTCCAGGGTAGCAGGCTTATCGCACCTAAGCCCGACTACCACAGCGTTGCCTACTGCTCCTCGAGACGTGCTTCTTAAGATCTCTTCGTGGCCGGTTGGTTCACGGCGAATTATCATACGCGAGGCGGCGTTTGAATGGCGGGCTTATAAACGGCACTTCCCATCGTCTCGGTGTGTTCATTGCGGAGAGTTGAAAAGGCCCCGGCCCCGTTTAAGAATAATAAGAATAGCGTTATTTGCGATCCTGGTTGGCCAATCGGCGTCACACGCGTTAGAGTTACACACGTGACGGAGTCGTGCATACACCGAGTAGACGAGGCGAAGGAGCAAACGAAATATCGAGAGATTTCTACCTGGAAGTCTCTATCTTCCGGTCAGTTAATGCCGTCGGCTCGCCGAATATTTTATCGAGACGAGCGATAGAGGGAAAAATGGAACGTAGACAATACACAGTATAACTCTCGTTTCGCCCACGTGCTCGAGATCGTTGGTAGGCGTGGGTTTGTCCCGGTGAGTTCGACCGAATTTTACGAGGTGCCTCCTTCCCCGGTTGGCCTACCTAATTTTTAACACTTATGTAAGATCGAAAGCCACTCGCCGAACAGATTTATGCTTTTCTACAAGGGAATTTCGTATCATGGTCCCTTTTACTTCATAAATAACACCAGACTGTTCTAATTCACTATTTTCACAATTCTTTTTGGTTCCTCTTAACAGCCCTTACAAAAGTTCTTAAATTACCGGAGGACAAATGATCGCGAGCGGTCTTATGCTTTTCTACAGGGAATTTCGTATCGTGGTTCCTTTTACTTCATAAATAACGCCAGACTGTTCTATTTCACAGTTTTCACAATTCTTTATTGGTTTCTCTTAATAGCCCTTATAAAACTTCTTAAATTATCGGAGGACAAATGATCGTGAACGGTCATAAACGGGTCTGGCGAATATACGGTCCGTGGTGAAAAATTAAATTAACACTTATTACCCAACATGCAAATGAGGGACGGCGAGGAATGTGTTGATAAAAAAATTTATTTCACCGACGCGATGTAGGACCCGCCGCGTCGCTTCTCGTGCTGCTCCTCCTCCCCCGCACACACATCCTCTCGAGTTCGACATACAAATTTACCTCGTTATCCAGCGTACCGGATATCGCCGGTATGGAATTTTCGATCGATCGTAGAGAGCGGCGCGCACGTGGGGTCCACGGATTCGAGAGACGTTGTCGATACACACGGCTAAACAAATCCGCCGGCTCGGAAACGCAATAAACGTCGCCGCGGCGACGCCGTATGAGCTCGTTCGGGCGACAGTTAGGTGGCCACTTTCCCCACGTGGAAGGCCGGGCCCGAGGTCCAAAGCGCCGGAAAGAAATGTGGCGCTTAAATAAGAGGGACCCCGAGATTACCGCGCGAGACCTCGCGCGCGTATAAGTAAGATCTCGGGATTTTATGTCGTTACCTCACACGAAGCTGCCGCTCCGAACCGGCGCGGCCGTTAAGTCCGAGTCTTGTTTCCTTTTTCCCTCGTCTCTTTCCGTCCTTCCCCTTTTTCGATCTCTCTTCTTTCTGTTTCCATCGATCCCCTCCTTTTCTCCGTCTCTCTCTTTCCTTCTCCTTTTTCTGTTAGGCTACGGGCCCCTTTTGCGAGCTTTTGTCGGTCCCAATCCGCGCACGGGCAACCGATCGCCGCTGGCTCGTGGGTGGCTTGAGTGTTCGGCCATGTAAACAGGTGTAATGGGACCTGGCAGGCTCGAGAGGCCACGACGCGATGATTCATGTAAACCTGTACGCGACGTCTAATCGCCGGGATGCGAGACAGACACGTGGAATTTCTATGGGACGCGCCATGGGACTCCGAAACTACGCGGTTATGACGTGGAACGGCTTGGGCTATTATTATTTCTTTATCGGGGATACGGTTCTTTGATCAGTGGGATTTAATGGGAACCTTTGTATAATACGACACGCTATGGGGGATGTAATAGCAACGTAAAAAAAAGAATTAGTTGCATCGTTTGGAACACACACAGAAGCTACAGATATTCATTTATTTTCTTAATAATTATAATCGAAATGCTTGAAGAATAACCCCCAGGCTTTCCATCAAGAGTCTTCTGGTCGTAAAAAGACCAGAGAGACACGAGAGAAACAGTTCGTGAAAGTTCGGAAGATCGGGTGGAAGTAGGGTAATAAACGTGTCGGGATTATGGAAGAAATATGTCTCGCGTTTTTCGACACGGTTTCGATTTTAACAGGTCGATGAAATTTATAATTTGTTTCGTCGGAACGCCGCGGAGAATTTCTTTTCTGAGCCCCTAGCACGTTAGAAACCTCTGAGATATCGAGCTCCTCTCAGCGACGGTTCTATCAAGGAAAAATAAAATTTATATATAATAAAAATGAGAATTTTTATGACCCACGTCGTAAGCGACGACGGTGTAGCGTTGAAATATAAAATTTGTGGTATCGGTACGCGGCTGAATAAATGAATTCTTATCAGCCAGTGCGATTTATTAAACATAGTGGTGTGCCGAAGATCAAAGGATAAGTCTTGCTCGACTCGGTGAAAATGGCTCCGCTATCGGAACTACTGTATAGAAAATCGGTGTTCGTAAATCTAGTATTAATTTCGACAAGCTCAGCTTCATCAACGAAAGGAAAGCCGGGATGTAACGTGTCGTACGTTATATAGACGCACCGTGATGCGAGCGTACACCGTTACACCGTGAAACGCACTATAAATAAAGCTCTTCTATTAAATCCGTACGGATAAATACAGGCTGAATAGAGCGATTCGGAGAACTCCGCGGAATAAATAAATTCTTTTACGGATTACTCGTCACTCGGGGCCGTAACGTTGCACATTCTGGCGCCAGTCTGCCTACTTACACTCTGGCCGAGGAAAAGTGGCAGAGAGAGAGTAAGTCGCAAAACAGTTCTCTCGCTTCCTCTCCACTTCTCCCACTCTCTCCGTCTCTCTCTCCCTTTTGTGCACGGGGTCGTTTTATCGTCGGATGTTAAAATGTATGAAATACGATAAAATGTACCGGTATTTTCTCACCGACGATCTTTAGCACACGGTCCAGCCACGAGACAAGGTGGAGGTTCTACGAGATCGTAAAGTAAAGCCCTATTGGATCGTCATGGTGTCCATGAGGAATCGTACGAGGCAGATTGCGGTGCGCGTACCGCGCGCGAACGAACTCGTCGTCCGTCGCTGTGCGGAGACGTGGGCTAGTAAAGGTTTATGGCCAGGTAATTGAACACCCATGTCTTTCGAGATTCCTTCGAGCTGATTTAAGCCTCCATAATACCGAGAGAGAGCGCCGCTGCCAGGTATACCCATCTATGGTGTATTCGAGCCGGTTGTGTCATGGGTGTCACCACCCCCCACAACGCAACCGATCCTATCATCATTATTCTCGGTGACAGATAAGCAAAAACTGCGCTGGACCCGAGAAGTATTCATCCACCATCCAGCCTTTTTTAGTGGCGGTGGGGGAATGCTCTTACGCACACCCTTTCCTAGGGTGTTGTTTGGGTAGGGTAATGTGGGGCTTGGCTCTCCCCTCGGTTGTAATTGTGGCTTTATCATTACCTAGCGTATTCTAACTAGTGTAGCCATATTAGGGGAGTCACGGTGAAATGATGAACCCCCTCGTTGGTGACGGGGAATAAGTGGGGCGAATGGGAGCCAAACGTTGCGCGTGCGCGATATGGATAGAGTGGAGCGATGAATAGATACGCCTCACTCCGTGCAACCAGTCTTAGTGGAGGACCGTGGAGTGTGCGCGTGCGCACGGTGCTGGAATGGAATAGTGGAAGGGGTAAGTTGGGGAGTACATGAGGTTCGTTTCGACCTCATTCTGGCTTCACTGATTCTAACGCCTATAAACACTAAACTCCTACTTCCCAATTATTCAACCTACGGCCTAAGAAACGGCCTAAGGTGCACTCCGGTTACTTGTACATGACTATTGTCTACTCAATGAAGATCTAATTTCACTTTGGATCCTACGTTAGAGATCCTCCTTCTTGGTCATGATATACTTTATGAATTTTTTCAATTTAGGCATCTTTGTTTGATCTGTGAGTCTGTCTCTCACTATCCCAAGCAGAGCAGTCCAGTAGCGTGTGTTTAGGGCTATCCGGAGCCGTTCTGCAAGCAATGCTTGTGCTTTCGCTGAGGCGTCCGATCTTGTCCACCTTCCAGCCTGGTTACGACGAACTCTGGTGAATCTGCCATAATTCGAATTCGATCGAGCTGAAAGCGGTGTTACAATGCTGTTCTCAATCTTCAAAAGTCCTATATTTACGTTCACGAGGTGTAATTTGCATTATTCGGCAGCATGTAGCTGTCGCAGCTTTATAAAGTACAAGTCCCTGAACTTCATCTGGCAGAGACGAGCGCATAAATTACAGGTATGTGGGAGCGTACGGGATATAACGTCGATCAGATAGAGGAATACTTTCGCCGGATCGTCAGACGAAAAACTCTAGCCGTGTACCATTTAATTTGCAACGATTAATCAGTCTAGAGACGAGGCGTAGATCGCATCTCAGGCTGTAAAACGCGTCATAATATGGGATAGAAGTCGTTGGGCGACACGCCTCGTGCAATATAGGACGTCGATGTTAATCGCGGAACGAAGATATCTGCAACTGTAAATCAATAAACGATACCTACTTGGCCTGGCGCGGTGGCGTCGGTTGCCTCCTACCTTTCGCCGATGGCACCGTGCTCGGGATAATGCTTGTATCGCGACCGTTCCGAACATACATATTTCGATAGCCACGAGTAATACGCCGAGTGGTTTCCTTCTTTTGTCGCTCTTTTTATTCCTTTTCCACCCCCGCTCCTGCCGCGTCGCTTGTTGCTTCTTTTTTTTTCTTCATCTGGCAACGCGTAGACGACCGAGACCGGTCGTTACTTAGTAGCTTATTTATTTTTGCATAGATAATCCGCGAGAGATACGGAACGAGATGTGGGTGGAGCGCATATGCTTGAGTCACGTGTGATTAAGCGATGTTATCCGCGGTTCTCGGTGCCGTCGCACCTGTATGCCCGTGGAACGCCTACGTCGAGACTGCTTGGACCTTCTTTTTTTTCTCTCTCTCTCTCTCACTCTCCACCCGCCCGGTTTCTTCATCCCTGAAGCACGCCGGAGGATCGACGGTCCTGGCGCGATTGTCCTTCGACCGAGAAAAAGAGACGCGGTTCGCCTTGACGCTAAAGGAGAGCACGGCTCTCTCGCGACGCCGCTAACGAATTAGATACGATGATAAATTACCCGATAAGGGTGTTGCACGGTGCAAAAATTCGTGATGGATATTGTTGCTACGGTTGTTCACGTGCACACCTGTTGGCCGACTCGCGTTAGTAACTGGTGTACACTAGCCGCGCTATACTCTGCACCGTTGTATGCATGTCGTGGTACATCTCTCTCTCTCTCTCCTTCAGGTAAGTAGAATTCAGAAAAATCCGACGAATCGCGTTGCAATACCCGGGCCGGTAATGCCGCGCGTATTTATAATTGCACTTTCTGTCGTACAGCGGTTGATAGCGGTTCCATACAGAGAGAACAAGTGCAACAGGGGACCGCCGTGACTCCATGGGTGCGCGCTCGCGATTCGTTCGACCATTATCCTGTTTGCGGGATCGAAAGAGAGAAAACGCGGCAAGGAGGAAGACAATATATACACGGGGAAACGGGTCGGAATTCAGAATACCAGCGACGGGTACACGAACCGTTCGACTCGCGAGAACGACCATGCTTCGGGTCGGTTTTTGAGACGCGGGAATGGACAGGAATCGCATTCAGGTTAATCTTGTTCCCAGCGATTGGGACATTGGTCTGCCACGCGCTAATACAAAGGAATAGAAGTCTACCGCTGTTCGATGTCCGGTTCCATGGAAATCACCGACACGAATTTCCTCGACACGGGTTTCACCAGGTACGTTTTACCGAATTCAGATTTGACGGACAACGATTTTGACCGACACGAATTTGTCCGATAACGACTTTAGATTCGTTATCGGTTTAAGGCGTTGTCAGCCAAAGTAGTCGTTGGTCACATCGGGTCCCATGAAAATCACCGACACAGTTTTCACCGACACCAGATTAGACCGACAACGAATTTAACCGACAGCAGATTTGATCGACAACGAATTTAATGGACAACAGATTTGACCGCCAACGAATCTGAAATCGTTGGCGGTCAAATTCGTGTCGGTCAAAATCATTGTCGGTTACATCCGCTGTCGGTTAAGTTCGTTGTCGGTTTTGACCTCCAGATTTGTCTGGAGGCGGTGAAAACTGTGTCGGTGATTTCCATGGGCCTCTCGGAGACAGGCTATACCCTACGTATATTTTTTCGTGAGAATGGTTCGGTGCACTCTCCACCATCTGTCTTTAATCCTCGAATATGCTCGAGTTTTCAGGTAACCGGTCGGAGCGGTGGGTATCGTGCGATTAAATGAAGAGGGGGCCACGGTCGATTAGTCGGTGGTTGGTCGTGAAGCGCGTTCGTTCTCGTTAGTTATCAGGGTACACAGCGAGGGTCGATAGGGGGATCGCGCGTCACTGCGACGAGACCAAAAGGAGAGGGGGAGGGAAGAACAGAGCGTGGCCCGTTCGCGGTCCGGTATCTCGTGATTCAGTAGCTTCTTACCGAACCGAGTAATGCAGTACTCGTGTACCGACGTCGATACACCGGGCATGGGCCGTCGTTTTGCTCGCCTATGAACGCCGCTCAATAAGAAAACCGCTATCTGGTTTCCATGCCGGTATCAGGCGGCGGCGAAGCGGTTGCCAAGAATCGGTCGGGTGTCAGCGTCGGAGTCGCCCAGCGCCGGTACTTTTGACCAGGTTTGCTAGTAGCGAGAGAGCAGATACTCTCTCGCAAAGTAAAGGGTCTCTCTCCGGAATCAGCCGGCCGGCCGGGTTGCTTAACTAACACGTGGCGGGCCGAACGGACGCGTGTAACTGTATCGCGGAACGACCATTGTACTTTCACGATGTCAGATCAAAATCTACCGACCCGGCCGCGGCAACCGTGGCTAACAATTAATTTTTTCTCCTCCCATTCCGAGGCAATGATAATCGACCGGCCTAGTTACACGGGGCCAGCCAACGTTCGCCTAACCGGCCGCGGCTGACTAATTGCGAATTTCAGCGAGGCAAATGGTTTTCCTGGCTTTCCCTTTTTGCCGCGCGGCACTCTACCCCTTGTCGCGGTTGATTCTCGTCGTCGTCGATGTCCACGATCGGTAAATTTGTTCACGAAACACCGAAGGACTAACGATAATGGTTATTACCGTTTCGATGTTTAACGCAACCTCGCCCAGATAACATTAGCATATTTATCAACTTATCATTCGATACGCGAACGCGCGTACAGCGGCTCGCGCGCGCTGATATAGAAATGCATCGAGAACTCAATCTGATCTACTTCTCGGTCGCAAAAAGGAACTCATTTATTCCGCCCCGATTCCGTAGCCGCCGGTACGACCCGTAAAAATCGATATTTACTGTTATCGGCCGCGTCGAGAGCAAAAAAAAAGTCCATCGACACGGAGATTATGCGTCGAGGACCGTGCGGCGTGTGCGCGCAAGTGCACCGACCATGTGCAACCGTGTAAAGCCGCTGCACCGCAAACTGCAACGTGTGTGTTGTGCCACGAACGCGTTTATCGCCGCGCGATTTCTCGATCGCACCTGTACGAGATCGGAATTCGAATCGGAATCGGTCAGGTTGAGGAAGAGAATGGAGAATAGCCGCTAAGGTGGACATGAGCACCGCATTCTCCGGTTAAGTGAATTCCACGTGTGGCACGCGGGTGTCGAAAACACCGGGACCCCCAAGCCTTCCTCGAGCGGAGGCGCACGCGCTTGTTCCCCGACCGAAGCGTTAAGTGCATCGTGTGCAGGTTGCGTGAGCGCATTTGCGCGGAGCGCAGGGGCGGACCCTTTGTGTTCCATATAAAACGAATCATCGCGTGCAAAGGAGACCGCTGGAATTACTGCCACCATCCGCGTGGACGCCATCCCAGAAAGTATCTGCTAGACTCACTGTGTATTTTTTTTATTCACACCAATATCTAGCATAGCAACCGAGAAGACCGACTGTTCAAGAAGCGTAGCAGGGTCGTGGAAGGAAGTGAAGTACAGTGCGAAGAGCAATATCGTATGAAAGATAGAGAGTCAATAATCTGTCCACTTTATTAAAATTAACTTTAAGAGTCTAGGCACGCCACGTGACATACCTATCCTAGGTTTTTCTGTGATAACACTGATAAACATACATATGTATCAGTCCAACGCTTCAATTTTGCTATAATTCCACGTTTTTTTATTAAGATTTTTATTGCTATTAATAGATCCGAGTGGACTCAAACCCAATATATTTTTGTTGTTACGGTTCTACGTTGACAGTCCTGACTAGGCGCCATTTGGTCTAACTAGCTGAACTAAAATTGGCTCTAGACTTGCTTTAGACTCTGGCATCATGAACGGAATATGGGGAAATTGAATGCAATCGCGAGCATCCGTTTTTTTACCTTATATGAGCATATTTTGAGCTGCACAAGGGTTCATTTGATAGAGGAAGGTTCACTGCAGCACGCTGTGCTCCATCATGTGAGTGAAAAAAGTCTTTTCGTGACCCACCTTGCCTCACGTGTCGCCAAGGCGCTCGCGTGATCCGAAACACCGACTATCAAGTTGAAGAGGGAGAGCTGCTAACCACGTGGAAGTGACGTGTCCAGTAAAGAGGGAATTATTCCCCGTAAAACATGTATACTGAAAACGGTGCCGATCCACCTAGAACCCTTTCAAGGATTCCGGCTCGTGTACGGCTAACCACCCTCCTCTCCGCTGGGTTACGTAATGAAATTTATAGATTTACAAGGCCGAAAGTGGCTTGGATCCCCGCCTAACGCTTCGGGTACGCGTCCTCTTTGTCACTTAAATGCAACGGCCACCTTTAGCCTTCTTCACCCCCCGAGTCCGTTTCTTTGGCGAACACTCGAGAGGGAGCAATTGACGCGCGACATAACTCCGCATCCAGCGAGCCGGTGGCTGGTACATAGAACCACACTTAGGGGATATATATCCGGTAGAGATGCGCGAGAATACGGGAACGTAAGAGCGATGTCCACTCGGTGGTCGTCTTCGGAGGTTAAGGTTCCTGCCGACACGCAGCCGCGGTAGCCACCTATAACCTCTCGCCAACCCAGGGACGCACTAATGTTCGGAGTTTCTCGTAAACCTGGCAGATTTATGGACTACCGTTGGCGACTGCCGTGTCCCGCTCAAATAAAGTCACGACAACGGCTATAAAATTATTATTGATGCCGAGCCGTCGAACAGCCTCTCTACCCGGTAATCTATGGGGGGTGTTTCGTAGCTCCAAGGGTGGAACGCACTCTTGGCATCGCTCTGCCAATTTTTATAGCGGTCGAGAAAAACGTTGTTAAAATAGAAGAATAGGGAATAATCGCGCACAACGCAAATGGCTTTGAATTAATGCGCAGTTGCGTGCTAAGGAGATAGAAATGGATCAGTTGACACCCGCGAACGCGGCCCTGATGGAATTTACCTTTCTGCTTAATATTCACCGTACGACGACGGCGTGTTAATTAATTCAACTTAACGTACGCTACTTATAGGAACGTGCGGTCAAATACATGCGCGCGATTACGACGATGAACGCACCAGTGCGTGTTCGCGAAGAGAATTGTGTCGTTCTTAACCCTCGGCTGGCGGGACAAGTTTAAAGTGGTCCATAGTGGCCTTTCAGCCTCGCCTGATTAATAGCAACACTTGTCCGTCTGACACATTCCATGGATCATGTATTATGCGGCACGCTATTCTTTATTATTAACCACCTGATTTTCGGATCTACGACTACCGTTCGGAATATATCGCCGACACTTATGCTACCCGATGGATAAGGTGACTAGCTCTATAAACTACACCGATAAAAATCCATTTCCATGTAAATAGTGACCAGACACTCTAACAATTTCTGTTTCTAACATTCGTTTGATGGTGCGTCAAATTGTTCTCGTTACAAACTCCTACAAAATATATACTAATGGCAGTAAAATTAAGGGGTCTAATTGTGTCGGTTCTGCCTGCCTATGCGCAGACTTAAATATGACAATAACGCGTTCCACAAACATTCTTGCTTCTATCTACACTGCCGAATGTTTAGATCTAAGCGATGCCTTTGGAATTATATTAGAACACCAAAATCACAACTTCCTTATTTTTCGGATTCTCTTAGTTGTTTAATGGCATTACAATCCCCCACTGTGAACATAAAGACCAATCCACACATATTTGAAATTAAAAGGAAATATAATCTTTTTTTAGCAATAAACAAAACAACTATGTTAAATTAATCTGGGTTCCATCTCACTATGGTATTGAGGGCAATGAAGAGACGGACAAGGCAGCCAAATCGGCTACTTCCTCGTCTTCCTTTGATTTTCCAAAGGTTCCTTCCACAGATATATATGAAAATACAAGAAATAGGCACAAAGAGAATTCTGAGGAATTTATCAGGAGACAAGGTTTATTTAAGGGCAAAAATTATTTCCAGTATTTTTTCCGTGAAAGTTCCAAACCCTAGTTCTCACGTAAAGGGAGCTTTCGCTGCTTCATTGGCACGTTTTGGTATAATCTCCGACGGCAAGTATAGTTGCAACCAAAGCGATGAAACTTTAAACCACGTTATCTGGCAGTGCGAAAAGTACAACATTCGGAAGCACAAATTATTGGATTTCCTATATAAAATGTGTTTCCAACTACCTCTAAATATTGAGATGTTTAGAGCAAAACCTAATATTAAAGCTTGTATATGTATTCACAATTATTTCACAGATTGTAAACTATCTATATAAATCTTGTATTATTCTAACATCAATTATCAACTTTGTAAAACTAAATTGTATAGCGAAATGGACCCAACTAAGGGCCTAAAGAGCTTCGGAAAAAAATTGTTCTCGTTCGAAGAATCAATTGCCAAACATTTTCCCGTTCAGATCGCGAGTCAGGGAGAGTGTAATGGATCTCTTATTGTCCGATCCTCGTTCCGCGCTTTTGACAATCAGTGTCCTTCGGCAATCGCAGGAATTATGCGACTCGATGGAACGCGCGCGTACAACGTGGGCGCCCAGAGTTTCCGGAGAAGTTACGATCCCCGGTTGATCTACGGACAACAATTAAGCATGCCATTATAAATACCGCAACGCTTGCTCGCCTCTATAACTTCTCGGGCCCGTTTGGTCGCTCGGGGGCACGGTAATGGCGCCTGGAAGATGCGTGTCCGTAAGTTCGTGTCCGAACGTTGCGCGGCTTCACCTACGCACCCCATGAAAATCCCATCTCCCCTTATGAATCCCTAGCTTCGCTTCCTCGTGAAACGGTTGATAGGTGTTGAAGCGGCCGTGAAACGTTTCCTGGAGGATCCGACTGCACTATTTCATCCCCGCAACCTATTTTACACCTGGCTACGGCGAATGGACGTTAAATCATCGCCCCCCCCCCCCCCCTTTAAAAAGCAACGATGGAAACCGCGAGAGGTCGGTCGTTCGCCGTTTCCTTTGTTATTTACAGGCGACGCGTAGAAAACTGATTATGTTTAAATTATCGTAATTTATGCTTGTCGTTAATGATCCGCGCTCGCTCGCTGCTAAGAAAAGAATCTTCGATGCACACGTGGATCATGGAGTCGAAACGAAGGCGGCTCTTAATAAATGCTCGTATGTCACGGTGATCTTGCGTGCTCGATCTCTCGGACCGCGGGTCTCGGTAGTTTATAGTGGAACCCTCTGTCTTCCTCGTTGGAGAGCGTCTACGATAATGCACGCTTTTCCCTGCTAGTGTCACCGACACGAGCAGGCATAGCATTAACTGGTCGTTGCTCGCGCGCGACTCGCAGCTTCTCTCTGCTGCGCTCCGATGCTAGGCGGTCTCTCGCAGGCTCTCGAGTCTAGTCGGTTGAATCCTCGGGGTCTGTCAAGGGAACGGTAGTGGTGTGTACGGTAGCCGTCAGAGTGTCAACCGCTGACTAATGGATCCACGGTGATGAGACGACGCGGTCGCGTCCACCGTCGACGTAAGTAGCGGTGCCGGCGATCGGTAGCGTCCCAACCATCGCCTTATTATAAATAGATTCTTAGGTGGATCGAGCCGGTACACGGTCAAGCCCATAACCATGCCAGATCCATCTTATCGGGCCCGGGGACCAAATAAATTACTCCCGTCTGTTTTAGACGACGCGATTAGAACAGGCTACCCGGCACTTCCTCCATCGATCCTCCTTCCCCCTTTTTCGATTGACCCTGTTCCACGGAACGACATTGCCTGCTTGCTTGTGTAACAGCGATCCCTGTGGAGACATCGTGCAGGTAGCTGACTAAAAATTATTCCCAGTAAATGAGGACCCCTACAGCGCAGCTGACTATGAGAAGAAAAACGTTTCGTCCAGGAAATCCCGATGAAACGCCATTTCCCAAGTCTTGTTTATGATAATATAGCCATCATTAATTAACGAGCGTCGATCATGGCCCAGGGAGTAGTAATTAAACACGCGGAATAAGGATCGAATGGCTCCGGGCGATAACCGCTAAATAACGCTGCGCCCATCGTTGCACCGACTGCCAAGCCACGAATCAATACTTCTTCATCGGAAACCAGTATCCTGGATTTTTCCCTGGATTCTTTCCCAATCAGAGTAACCGCAGTATAAATGCAGAACCGCTGTAGTATCGCCTTCGGCGTCGTATCCAAACCGGGCTCGAACGTCTACATCGTGGTGGTCTAATATCCGACAAAATTTCATGTCTTCAGGGTCGAACAGGCGAGCGCAGCAACTCGTGTCCGCGTCCCGAAGAGGAATGCCAGAGGGTGAACAGGGATGGAAGAGGGGGCAAGAGCAGGTTCCTCGAGAGCGTAGAAGGAGAGCGTTTGTGGTGTGGGCGATCGTGTCACAATCATCGATGATTTAGCCCCTCGGAGTCGCATGTTCCCTCTCATCTTCCTGCACCCTTTTTCTTTCGATTTCATATTCCCCCTGTATCTCGCGATGCTGGATGTTACACCGCGCGGAATCAACCCCTCCAGTGATGCCCTCGCGAATGATTTATCATCATTCTAGACCTCCCTCTTTCTCTCTCGCTTCGGCTTTTCTTATTCTACTTCATGATTTTACAAGGCCCGATCTCTTTCTCTCGTTTATTCCGCGACGAGCAGATCGTATACAGCAGGCAGGTGACAGGTCCTCATCTAATACAATTACTGATGATCGCCCGTAATTTATGGCTCATGGAAAACGTCGTTGATATCTGCGGGTATATCGGGAAAAAGGGAAGAAAGCCGCACGAGCTGCTTCGGGCTACGAGACTACCCTGAACACGTATCATGATTGAGAGTGCATAATGCAAGGTGTTGAGCCAGGCCTGGCTCCGCCGCTAATGACCGGGCGTGGGTGCGAATTAAACGACCGCTAGAAAACGGGCCACGGTAACGATGTTTAATAATGCGGAACGAGATGGAAGCGAATAAAGACTCGATCATTCCGTATTCCGGGGTTGTTGCAACGCGTTGCGCAACGCGCTCATCTCTTTCACCGCAACACAACTTTCTTCGGCCTCTGTCGATCATCTGCGAATTCCAGGTCTCGCGAAGAAAAGTGTTGTCGAAAATGAAGCTGATCTACTTTCTGAGGGTGTGCGGGTACCCAAAATCTCGGGTATTCGAGCCTCGGGTCACGTTGGGCAATGATCGGGTCGGGATCCTGAAAGTTTATGAACTTCGGGTACCCACGATTTCGGGTACGCTGATTTTTTAGCTGAATCTTTTATTTTCACTGGCAGGTTCAGAATGATTTTTGTATTTCCTGTATAATCGGTTCTCTAACTTCGTGAGGAAAAGAAATAATTTTAAATACATTATGTGAAATAAGAGTATTTTATTTGAACTTCGCCTGTAGGAAACATAATAGTCTTCAAGAACATTTCTGTTTCTAGTAAACACTGTTCTAACAAGACAAGGACTCTTCGTCCGCACTCTGTTTGTTAGAGATGTGACTTATGAGATACCCGGGTACCCGGGTTACCCGTGAGATACCCGGGTAAACAAAAATTACTCGGGTACTCGGGTAAACAGCATTACCCGGATACCCGGGTATTCAGGTAAACAAAAAATACCCGAATACCCGCGTATCTCATGAATACACTGCGGATCTTTATGCAAAATAAAAATCGTTTGCATCAATAGGAAAAAGCAGACGATATATTACGATTACTTATTCTCTTGAACGATTTTAATAAATTTAAATTAATATATCAACGTTTTTTTAATTTCATTATTGTTTAAAATTGCACAAAATCATTTATGACTTATGTCTTATGAGATACCCGGGTACCCAGATACTTGGCTATCTCATATACCCGGGTAAAAGTCCGAGCTCTAGTTTGTATAAGAGCACTGTTTAGGAAATAGTTTACTACAAATCGAAATGTTATTATAACCGATAATTGACCCCGACTCGACCCGACCGAACTGCAATTTTAGGTACCCGAAGTTTATAAAATTTCGGGATCCCGAACTGAACCCGAACAAATTTCCCGATCCGAACCCGAAATTTCGGGTACCCGCGTCAAATCAAATGTTCCATCGGCTTTCCTTTGCACCAACCCCGAACCGGAAGCACAGAAAGCGAGTCCCTAATGAGAAGTAATAAACAAACGTCGAGGTAGATTTTTGTTTAACACAATTGGAAAGACAGGCGGGCCCCTTGGTTAAATTATGGCGTCACGCACGAGTTGTGTCGCGTTGGTCAGCGGCTTGCGCACAGAGCATGCGACCGCGATTAGGAGATCGAGCTGCGATACTTTTCAGGCTGTAGAGGAAACGAAAGCAGGGATTGGTGGATGCGTCACGGTCCAGGCAGGGTTTTAAGCCTGGTCGAGTGAAGTCTGGACGCGCGTATAGTTGCGCAGCCAGATTGCTATGCTAATTCCGTTAATGTCGCATGAGTTATAGCCCTCGTGGACGTTGCACGCACACTGGTTCGAGCTCATTCTTTCGAGTTAGGCTCCGCGAAGGGCTGGCGATCCTTTACGGAGGCGGAAGAGGACGACGCCTCCTGTAAGTAGTCGCCGCCGCTGCCACGAAGAAATGATATTTCTACGCTGCGAGCTGACCGCCGCATATCTTAAGACCCGATAAATTGAAACGGCGCGAGCGGAACCCTGGCAATAGCGAAGCCTGAGCCAAGCCGAGCGAAGCCGGTCCGCGGCAAGATGGAACAAGAGAGTAGGTGGAACACCACGCTACCGGCCAGTCATAAGCACCTTATCGCGGACCGGCGAACCAGCCACCCAGTAGCAGGTGAAAAAAGCGTCGTAATCTCCGGTAATTGAGATTCGATACCAATTAAAAGCGAGCGCGAACCAGACGCGGCAATAGTGCCGCTAAACGAACCGAGTGTTAAATCCGCCAGCCGGCCATTTTTCGGATCGCCTGTCGCGCCTGTTACTGAATCGCTTAGATAACTCGAATATCAAACCAGCAACGTGCTACGCCTCCTTCCTTTCTTTTCAAAAACGGTTTCTTCGAATGCGAGCCAGAAAATTGATTGGATGACGTAAAAATTTTATGACAGATCGTGAAAAACCTTTCAACGAATTGTGGTACATATTGTGTTTGTTCGGACGATACCCTACGTGTGAATGCGTGTGAATGCCGAATATCAACTGTTTTCCGGAACAGCGGCGTCTTTCCAGGCAGTTGTTCTTTGGCAACGAGCATAAATTGATTTAATAAAACTGTTATAGCCTACAGAATGAACGATCTAAAATCGATGACCGTTACGTTTCTTGCACCCTGTAGACTGTTGAACTTCCACGCTAAGCCGTTTATGGCAGGCGTCGAGGCTCCAGCCGGTCGCAAATCTCGTAAGTTTCGAAAGTGGGTCAAAAAAGGATAGTTCGCGGGTCGATTGGTTTACGCGTATCAACACCTTAGTCGGCGGTGTCTTTAACGGCTTCAAAAGGTCGATAGAGCGTAGCAGCGGCGGGGGGTGGCGGCAAAGAGGAGGAATAGAATCGGAGTGAAAGACAGAGAGACGCGGGAAGAAAAATGAGTCGGTACTGTGATTAGAGCTCGCCGCCCGGTGATTTGTGACCGAGCAGGTCTGTTAATTGTCACCAGGACGCCCCCTCAGTTTTATGCACGCGGCGCGCACGCAACTTTTATGCGCTCGCGGTCTCGCGCGTGTAATGCACTATCAGTTGCAAAGTTTATTTCGTTCGTGCTCGTCGCACGGCCAAAGGAACACATAATAGCCGGCAGTAGACCCGGGGCACGCTTTATAGTCGCTATAAGTTCCTCCTAAGCCTCGCGATGACACGGTGTGCACCGATAATTCACTCTTTTGTCTTGTAATCTGCGCTAATGCTTTCACCGTACTGCCCTTTCTACACGGTGATTCAAGAGTCCCGCCGGAAAGTTTAATGCCGGACGTTTGCGCCTCAGGAGACGTTCCAGCGGTACATTTTTCTAACTCTGAATCACCCGGTACAATGTTAAAGACGCATCGCGATGCGGCAATTCCATTGTCTCCGCTCGCGTTGTGTAAATTCGAAGCTGGACGCAATTGCTTCCTGAAGACTAGAGTCTCGTACGATTTATCCATTTTATTCAAATTTTGTCTACGAAATGGCGTAGCTTAAAAAAATGGCGTCCCCTTCGTGCAAAGTAAGAACGATAAAGAGAGGTACAAGATGCTCTCCATAAATGGCGCGCGAGCGACAAGGACGAAGGGCGACGGTGTCTCGACGACGTGTACGTATGTGGATCCGTTTAGGAACGCATCACACGCCAACGGGGGTCTTCTGGGGGTACAGAAGGGACTAAGGGGAGGGGGGTTACGGAAGGGGGTACCACGCGTGCACAATGGCCACGTCCGTCAAGGTTGGATCCTCTTAATTAACTCGACTGGTTACATCGTTCCTTCTCTCGTGGACATTCCGCGTGTACTCCGTCCATTCCTGAAGATGCTCTTCTTCGGCCGGGGCCCCGTTCCTCGACCTTCCATTCTCTTCCTCGAAGAGCATGCAAGAGCGGTATCCTTTTGTCGGGATGAGTTGTGTCGCCGCGTACCGGCCGCTGGTGTCCGTCGTTATTATATCACTCTCATTATGCGCGCTTGCGCCAAAGGCGGTACCGGTCCGATCTCTCATACGTTCATCCCGTTCTGCGGCGAGTTGCGAAACACACAATGCAGCAAACGAGAACCGGACACCAGAAAACTACCGTGAGACGATCAACGTCGTTCTCGATCCCTCGCAGGTGCTGCTAGATCCTTGATAACAGCAGTAATCGACTTCCGGGGTGCTGGACAAGGAACTAGCTATGCACACAGCGGGTCCCATGGAAATCACCGACACAGATTTCACCGACAACGCCTTTAACCAACAGCGAATATTATCGACACAAATTTGACCGACAATGATTTTAGATTCGTTGTCGGTCAAATCCGCTGTCGGTGAAATGTGTCGGTAATTTCCATGGAACCCGCACACAGCATGTTGAAGACAACGCGCGAGGTTAGAAAATTCCAGAGGATTCGATTACAGGTGCAGCAGATTTTTCCTGTGGATCATTATCATCGGAGAAGTGGATGTAAGAGGGACACAGCCGGGAAAGGACCTAGATCGATCTTCCTACCGAAGGTATTCGCGTCGCGAGAGGTCATTAGGCTCCCAAGCTGCGTCGGATCTCGGATGTCGTCGACGCAGGACGATAAATTTCCGAGGAGGTCCGCCCGGGGATAACGAGGATTTAGAGATACTGCGCGAAGAGGATCCAAGGGGTGAGGAGAGGCCCGGGAATGGTTGGGGCCCGTTCTTAACCCTGTTGGAACCCGTTGATCCCGGTGTCAGAGCGGAGGAGGACGACGCGCTTGCGAAGTTGTCGCAGAACCGAGAGCCGCGAGGGGCATCCGTAACGACCGTGAACGTAAGGGGGCTGCATGGAACGTAAACGCGAGCGTAAAGAGCTTAAAACGTGCCTCGTAAACCGAGGCTAACAATGTATACACTGCGGGGAATTCTCCGGATGAGACTTTGACAGGAACTCCCTACCTCTTTCTACCTCTTCCAGCCACTTTTTCCTCCCTCTTCTTCCACCGTCACCCCGGAACTCGCGAGATATACGAGCGAGTGCAACCTGCCTGGTAATGAATGCAAGCCGTAAAACAAGGATGCCTTGATTTACTCAGCGGACTAATGCCGGGCGCGCAGTATTAATAAATTATCGGTTATTAAGTGCGCGGCCATACTTTTTTTTCACCGATCACCAGCCTCGGTTTCCGCTTTTTGCTCGCGCTGCAACGTACATTAGATCCTAGCTTTCGAAACCTCCGTCCGATTGTTTTGTTAATTACGATTGTCCTTTCTTATCCGCTACCAAGAAACGCGGACGATTCCTGTTCAGGATCGTCGATGGTTGGAGAAACGGTGTGGGTGAGTCTATGATACCGATAATCCTCGATCAGAGGTATACATACATATAATAAAATGGCAACGGGCGTCGTACGCTACCCCGGTCGATGCTGTACCTGTGTATAAATGGTTCGTAATCTCGGGACGGGCAGGACCACCATGACCGCTCCGTGGTCTCTCCCGTGTAATACGACAGACTCGTAACTCATATCAGGGCGCCCACGCCCTCAGGTAGCGGCGACAACGCCGGACAACATCGGACACCCAGGGCGAGGACACTCAATTAGGTTCCTCTCCTTCCATCGCGGTCTACCGATAAAACCTCCCTGCTCGAGTTCACGGACGGGAGAAGGACGGAGCCTGTATCAACCTGACGGTGGACACCTTGCGATCTTTCTCCACCCTTCCTTTCTATTCTATTATTTCGATCACGTCCAAACTTCTTGAAAAGTTATAGTGGAAGGATTTATTTGAAGTAACCAGCACTCAGTATGTAATTGCAATAGTCAAAAGTCCACTTTATTAAAACAGCAATAAACTAAATTAACCCGACACCAAATTAGAAAGAATGATGAAATTAAATAGAGAAGTAGCTAAAGAAGAAAAAAACCAAAGAGCGCGATGGCTTCTACGGCGAGGCGACGAGGATAGTATTGTCTCCAGACCTTGTTATGATTTCGGCAAACCCACCTTGCCTCTCTCTCCCCTTTTTTTTTAAATGAAAAACTCATCTCCGGGACCGTAATTCCTTCTCCTTGTGATCCCAGCGATACGGATGCAGGGGTCTACTTTCCGTATATCTGTCTGCATCCGGCTGATGCGTCAACACTGGGCCAATCCGGCGCAAAGGCCATAGTCTCTTCCGGTTCGCCTCTCCCTCCCCTGCCTCATGCTAACTCGCGTGCCGCCGTTGAGCTCGCGCGATCCGCAACACTTCTTAATAGGAAAAGGATAAAATGATCCACGATCGAGCGTGTACCTTAACGGGGAATATTTAACGAGCGTACCGAATGTAAGTGGAGGTATCCAGAGGTCAACGAAATTTCCTGGAGTCGTTGCGTCGTTCGAGCGAAGAAAGGAGGAGTTTCTTCGGGTAGCCGAAAGGACCATGACCGAAGTAGGCTCAGCCGGTGGTCACACACCCACGACGACGCGGGGAACGACAAGGGCTATTGCGACGACTACCACGTCGACGGTGGTGCAGGGTACGATCGGCAAGAGATCGGTATAATGAGCAGAACCAATATTAGTCGGTGTGGCCACCGTCCAGCAAAGGAGTTGGCAAACGAGCACCGAGCCGAGGGATCAGCCGGGTAATTGCCATTACGATATCATCTAAATGCTCTCACGGCTGTCCGTAATGAAGACACACACGGACATCGGATTCGAAACACCTACGTACGCGGGTGGATATCGCGCGGTACGTATGCGGGACGCGTCGATCTTTCGCGCGTGTGGTTACATCGTAGCTTACCCGGGTTTCTCTCCTCACCTCGGTACACCTTCCCCTCCCTCTATTTTCTACCCCGGTCCCCCTCGTAGCCTCTCGCCGTGACTGCCCAATGCCATCGACGAGATATGAGGCGTGTCTAATTACGCGATCGGTGCACGTCCAATCAAACTACCTTCCTGTCGGCGATCACCGTCACCATTATCGCGATCGCCCCTCAACCATCGTCTCACCCTTTTCCGTTCGCGCCTCCCCGGACCTAGCCAAGCCAAGTTTCGCCGAGTGTGTCGGTGTGCTTGACCCTGCCTGCGAATAGCTACTCTTCTGGACTCGAGAACAGGTTTCGTTCTAACGATATCCTGTCGCGAACCACCGGGCTACCTCTCTGCTTGACTCTGCGACACCCCTAAGCGCTCACTCTCGGCATACAAAGAATAGTTACTTCTACGAATAGTTACTGCACAGCAGCCAACTGAAGGAGCGATCTCTTTCAGATCACTTTTCGGTCTACTGTTTCGGTTTTTCTTCGAAGTATTTGTAAATGAAATTTTCAATTGTTCACTTGTTACTTAGTTAGTAGTTTTTCCATGGACATAGGAATAAGGGGACGATTGCTTGTGATTGCAAGCGCATTGGTACTTTTAAAAGACGCTACGCTACGAACGCCTACGCGTGATATCCTGAAGATGTCTTATATATGTATATATATATATATATATATATATATATATATATATATATATCTTATTATATCCCCTGAAGTGATTAGAGTGACGGTGAAAAAGTATAATTAACTGTGATTAGCAAGGTTATATTGACATACCAAACAGATAAGATTCTTCATATTTATAAATTCTGCATTTATAAATAAAACACTTTGTTTTTTTATTTTGTTGAAAATATTCTATCGTAATTTATAATTATTAACAAACTAAAGGTCTCACCTTCAAATTTCGCGCATATATGCTAGAACCAATCACTATTTGGGCACCAGAGTACCGCGTGATCGTGCTCCTTCCTCCCCGAAAATGGCTTCACATCCCTCGCCTAAAGTAACGGTTTGTGCTCCGTCCCCTTATTCCTATGTCCATGAGTTTTTCAGATAATTTAAATCGGCGATGTGCCGCTACTACGGTTCGAACAAATGTGAAGCGTCTAATTGAATCCATGGTACATGTTTCAGACCGTAATTCCGGCACGTTAGAAAAACGGATGTGTGTAGCGGGCTTAAGGGATTTTTGTCGATTTATCGTAAAGACTACGTTATTGCAACCACCTAGAGGCGTGAACTTTTCCCCGATCAGATTGTGCAGGAATTCCCGGCAATTTGCACGTGGTTCGTGGAATAATTTTCCGTTAAAATTGTAAATGTGATACGCAACGGTCGCATAATCGCACGGGTGTACACGGCTCGACGAAATCTCGTTAAGTCAACACCAGGGACCCCGGCGAATACGCGTTAGTCCGCGACTAACCTTTCGACGTGACTTTCCTACGATCAAACTCGTTCCGTGATAAGATCGTCGGGATGGCGTTTACGTTCGAGCCGCTTTTTCCCGACGTAATCTCCGATGGTGTTCCGAGCGCACAATTTTTCGGACACCTACAAGGTTTTTGCCACGAACATATCTCAGATGACTTCCCTCGCGGTACATGCATTAACAGCGCGGGAAAATCGAGCAGGGCGCGATTCAAACGTGCTATCTTCACGCATCACGGCCACCGGTAATTGCAGATTTTACCCGCAATCAGAGCATGAATTTATTGGCCGAGTATGGGAGGCTCGATTACGTTCGCACAGCGCAGGCCTTTCCCTGCGAACTTATTGGACCGCGTTACGCGAACATCGCTAATTAGAGTCGTTGTAATACCCGCGACGATCAATGATCGCGAATCCTGTACACATTTGTCATAGGAATGGCCGCGATCGTTTCGCGCTGGGAAAATCGTGAACCGAGGGGACCACTGGTGCCCCGGTAATTTATGCAATTTCCTCGCGGCTGCGGAGGATACCGGAACATGTTATTGCGTGTAAAAGACTCCTGAACAAGTATACAGGGTAGACGACTTCATAGCCATGGAAAAATCTCTCTTAATTAAAAATCGCTCAAGTTGTAGGTAGCAAGAGTCGTTTAATTGATTGCAATACGTACGAAACGAATATAAATTTATTTCTCCCTTCAGTTTTATTAAGTTGTCGGAAGTATATTTGGGTCCCATGCAAATCACCGACACAAATTTACCCGACACGGTTTTCACCGACACCAGATTTGACCGACGACTACTTTGCCCGACAACGATTTTAGATTCGTTGTGGGTTAAAGGCGTTGGCGGTTAAAGTAGTTGTCGATAAAATCTGGAGTCGGTGAAATGTTGCCGGTGAAAACCGTGTCGGGAAAATTTGAACCTCGGAACTCGAAAATCGGAACCCGTATACTTATACCGTTATAATAAATGACATTTTGATAATTTCTAAGTACGGCCACCCATTTTCGCCAGAAGTGCATAAAACTGCCGGAGCGATATTTGAACAAGTCGACCCACGAATTTTTTGAGAACCTTTCACTCAACATCCCGCCCCGAGGCATTACTGCTTCTACGAGCCGATCAAGTTGCCCACCCTGTATAAATGAATGGTTGGAACGGATTGAACAGGAACGATTACCGAACAGAAGCGGCTCGGCTGTCGCGTCGCGGGGAATCGCTGGAATTATTAATGTTTACAAGCGCGCGCCTCGGTAACCTAACAAGATGGTTTTCTCCGGGCGATCGGTTCGCGCGAATCGTACGAATCAATTCTATAAATACCAGAACGCACTCTCGTTCGTTACAATCTAGAACGGAGAGTTTCGTGAAAGTCTGCGGTTCGTGCACGGTGTTCTATTTGGCCGGGTGTGTAGACGCGCTCTCTGCGTTGCACCGCTTCCTGATCGACGTGTCACGGCCAGCAGCGCGGTACAAGCTCGTGGAAATATCGGCGAGTCTAACGCGCCGCGGCGCATGTTCGCGGTGCAAACATGTCAAAAGGCGTGTTCGTCGAATATGGGGGCACCGTGCTCCGACAACTTGGGTGGCGGCCAGGACACGTTTCGAATCTCATCACCCTAGCTCTCCGGATGCTGGGTGTTGAACCCGTTTCGCTCAACCGATCAGAATATCAGAAAAGACGAACCGACAGACTCGTCGCATCCACTCGAGAAAATGCTGCCGCATCGTGAAAACGAAATGCTACGATAATTTTCCAGCATCTTTGTCAAGAAATGATACAGAATTTATGGTGAACCAACGCAGCAACGACTCGAATTACAAATTTACGCGATCTTGAACGAACCTATCGTCTAACGAACCGTACGTACAATAACAGTAGAAACTAATCAATGTTTATTACACGAAGCTTTCTGGTTCGGATAGCAATCGGCCGATTCGTCGATCGGTATCCCTGCTCCGGTATGCAACAGTGTAGCGCATGAAAATCCGTCTCAACTTACAGATCAATTAAGTTAACGACCGGCGCAGGTAGTACGGCGGCGCGTTAACGCGGTGTTTCGCGTGAACGCACGAGGACGCCCTTAGAAAGCTCTCCGTGGACGATGGTCGAGCCCTGAAAGCCGCATAAACACGGCCGTGTCGACGTCGCGGGTTTATTAACGCCGACAATTATACCGCCGCCGGCTAGGCGTGATTTACAAGGGGAGTTCGTGAAACGTTGCAACCTTCGGCCGTCCCTTTTGCCAGCCGCCAACACGTACGAGTCTCTCGAACCGCAAAAAAGTCTGAAAAAGAAAGAATAAGCCGAAGAGAAACGGTTCGTGGAAGAAGCTGGTCCTCCGAAGCAGCGAGGAAATTTTAGGGTTGTGGTCTTGGAGGACAAACCAGACCGGACACAGCGCGACTGGTCGCGTCGGTTCCGCGTGGATCATTACCATAAGTATGTGACCAGCGGCCGGACTCAACGTGTTATGATAATCGTCGCAGGTGTATGGGGTGTCGGGTTTAGCGCGATAATTTACAGCCTGGCGTTACGATCGATTTTATGACGAATGTTTGCAAACGCGAGCCGGGCCCCTAGGTTCGCGAGAAAAGATGATGAGGAGAATCAAGCCACGCGAGATGAAGAGTTTAAAAGGATAGAGGATAAAACCGAGCGCGAGACCCCGCGGTACCTGTAACTCGCCGCGTAACTCTTTCTATAGCAACCGGCCCAAGAATGTGGCTACCTTCCGTTCCGAGAAGAAAGCCAAGTGGACTTGAACCCTGGAAACCCGCGGTCTCTACCCCGGGCCCAGGATTCCCCTAATTTGTTTGAGTGAAACAATATCGAGTTACGAGCGATGCTATCGCCGGTACACGCACGTGCTACGGCACACGGAAGGTTCATCGCGGCCCTCTGACGAGCTACCGTGCCGAGCTATCTTCACGAATCTCTTGCTCGGTCCGAAAAGAAGAAGCAGCCGGACAGGAGGTGGAGGGAAGAACGAGAAGAGGAGGAAGACGAGAACGAAACGACTGTGGAACGACTGCTCCCTTAAGACGGTGCTCGCCGAGGATCTCTGACGACGACTATAGAACCTCTACTGCAAACTGGGGTGACCTGTCCTGTAAATGAACACCTCCCAGTGAATGAACATCGTTCGCAAACGAGAAGGTAACATTTATGTTCGTCGCGTTGAAAAGCAAACCTTCGAACAAAGTCGAAAGCGAACAGAAGTTGAATTAGCAGAAATATGTGGCCGATCCGTGGGAGTTATTCTGATTGCAAATGGGCAATAGGGATAATGGAATATTCCGATGATAGAGCATTCGGATAATAGTTGCTGCGATAATGGGGTTTTCGCTGCATTGGCAACGTGTGTGGCACGGAATCGGTGCAGCAGGGGAAACAGGGACGAAAATGTCACGGTTCATCGAATGCAACAGCGATCTAGGTGTGCGCAGGGTGACTCTAGAAACTAGGGTGAAGCTATATATAGAATAAAACGTTGTACTCCGTGACGGCGGACACAATTACCCCATAAAACATTCAATAACGTTTACGTATCGGATTTCCACTTTTATCACACCTTCGGTGTGCCTCTACGGAAACAGTTCGTGCGATTGTATTTAAAACAAAAAAAGTAAAAGAGAGTGATAATAAAAATATATAGAGCCGAGATATCGATCGGAGATTACGTGAACATTTACCTCTATCAATCTTATTTATATCTGTTCCGATTTCAACGATTATCCTTGTAATAAACTCTGCATTACGAACGGTGTTCCGTTCGACATTTCATTGAACAGGCCCCGGAAAGTAATCTCGCGGTTGTATCGGCAAAGAAAGTTCATTCTAACGTCTAGATCGATTGCCAACGGGTTCGAGGACACGACCCCGCGGTTCAATGTAATAGCGAGAGAGACGTGGTTCTGTGTAGAATAACGTGGTGTTCCGGGCACTCTTTGTGAAAGGGACCGTGGTGCGTAGAAACGTTCCCTACTACCGTGGAAACTCTTTGACAAGCCGACACGCCACCCAGCGCGCGAAATTAGGGCCGTATCGAGCAAAAAAGGCCCGATATCCTGGCCAGGACAAGATGTTCCTGCTTAAAATTCCACCCGTGGACCGTACGACGTGGCATCAATGATGGATCCACCTCCTCCTCCTCCTCCTCCTACTTCTCTCTCCCTCTCCTCGTCGTCTTTTTCTTCCTGCTCTTCCGCGCCGTCATTCTCTTTTTCCTGGTCCTCCTCTCGGCCAAGGAAACCGGGAGGAAGAGTGACAGGAAAGGGACGGCCCCAGGAACGCCAGGAACGAGATCCCAGATGCTGAGGGGACACGAGGATATGTCGCGTGACATTGTTGAACGTCATTGCATCAAGTGTCAAAACAACCATACCTCCCAACTGTCTTCTTTCTCTTCCGCAAAAACTCTCGTTCAATCGAGATTGTATAAACTATAAACTGTCCTACGATTATTCCTATCAAATACTAGCGTACATCTCTATAAATGATGCGGTCCTAGTAGACAAGGTATCTATATCGTAAACTTTCTGAAGTCTTTCTCTTTCGCCTTCTCTAAGTTCAGACTGCGGTTCTTCGTGTAAAATAAAACTTGTCAACTTTTGATGATGCGATATTTTTACACTTATTATTTTTCAGACGCAAAAATGTCTCTCTCGAAAATGATCTACACAGGGATCGAAACGTTGAGTTAAATTTATTTGCGAACTTGCTGTTAGTCTAATTAATGATCGAACCGTGCGCCGAAAACACAAAATTTAATATTTGATGATAACACCAAAGAAAATTGTTAGATTACGTCGTTCGACTTATTTGTTCAAAGTTCTTTTCGCGGATGGTTGGTAGACGATTCTCTTTCGCGCAGATGGCAAGATGGAGCACGTCGTACGCGCGTGCGGACCAATCGCATTTATTAAGGCGCAGTGTCACCGAACACGTTACCTCCGTCCACCTTGAGCGCGTACCTACAGCCTCGAGGTGTCAGCCACGTCGATCGGGAACAGGTCGCGACGCGTGTCCCCCCATCGTGTATCCTAACGAGACAAAACGAAGCAATCGAACCGGTAGTTCTTGACGCATCCACCGTATACGCGTTCCTCCTCTTCCTTTTTACCCCTTTCCCAATTTCGAACCTCCCGGCCAGCTTCGCTGCTAATTGGTGCTTCACAATGCTACCGTATCTCGCTGCATCGCCGCTGAACTCTCTGCATAAGTCGCGCTGTCATTACCCAAGCCCTCTCACCGGCTATGCTGCCACTGATGAAACGAATTTTTCGAACAGATCTAAGGAGGTAGACTCGTTTCCAGGACTGCAAGGATTTGGGATGCGCCTCTCCTCATTTCTCGATAACGAAAGTCCTATTTTTACGTTTACGAGACGTAATTTGGATTACTCGGGAGGATCAGCTGCAGTCTAATTAGACACGGAACAAAGATCCGCAGTCTTTGTAGTTGGAACGGGTAACATGGAAATCACCGACATAAATTTCTCCGACACGGTTTTCACTAACTCCAGATTTGACCGACAACGCCTTTAACTGACAACGATTTTGACCGACAACGAATCTAAAATCGTTGTCGGTTAAAGGCGTGGTCGGTCAAAGTAGTCGTCGGTCAAATCTGGTGTCGGTGAAATGTTGTCGATGAAAACCGTGTTGGGGAAAGTGTCGGTGATTTCCATGGGACCCAGTTGGAACCCACAGTAGTAACTTCCACGTTGCTTCTGACATACAAGGGAGTGATTTCTCCCGGCGAGAAAATACGATCAACCATTTAATGATACCGGTGATAGCGGTCCATCTCGTCGAGTCAGTGTTTTACCTGAACATTCGAAACGTGAGAGGAATGCCGGTCTGAAATCGGCGACGTCGGAGCCCGCGGGACGGACAAAGGGGATCGTGATTCCCGTGTCCGTCAGTCTACCGTATCCTGTCTCCGCGAAAGAAACAAGATCGTGTGAGGAGAGGATGTCGGGCGGAGAGGAGGAACAGAAACGTAGAAACGCGCGGCGAGCAAGAGTAAGATAAAAAGGGAAAGATTGCGAGAGAGAAGGAGATAAGTACAGAAGAAGGTGGATAGTAGAGGTTCCTTGGGGACTGGAGAGGGTGAGGAGAGTCGTTTTGAATGCCCTGTCTCCTTTCGGAGAGCCGGATGCTCTCTCGTCTCGGGCGGACGCTACGCGCCGCGTAATCCAGTTTATGAAACCCTGGACGCAACGTGCACGGATCTACGTGTATATACGTGTATTTTATTCGTCTGTATGCAGGCATGAATGTACGCCTTCTAGCGCGATGCGAATGGACAGGAAACGGCTCGGTCTGAATACTTCTGGAATTGGATTAAGAACCATTCTAGACCGGGAGCTCGCCGTTGTGCCCACAATTTCGTCATGGTTTCGCCGGATAGCAGATTCGACGGTCTACCTGTCCTGCCTTCCAGATTCCCTGTGAAAATCCCGAGATTATCCGCTACAGTTCCGACGAATTATTTCATCCCCTATCGATGCATCATTTTCAGCATTTCAAAGTTGATAAAGAATTTCCTGCAGTCGATGTAGAACATTTTTATTGCTACACACAATTATCAGCAATCGTTTACCAAGCGAACCTGCCATCGAAATGGATCATCCGGGTGGTCCGAAAACGTCCCGTTATAATTAGTTACGGTTTACCCTGGAAGCTTGTTAAACGAATGACTTTTCTTGACCCGGGACCACGTGGACTCGATGAAAATCAAGGATCACGTACGTTTTTTCTGGTGTGCAGAGTGTGCGCGCATTCGCTCGGTGCACAGGGACGAAGGGCATCGACGAGGTTGCCTTACTGTATGCCAGCCACGGCCGATCGGCTATCTGCGACTAATTAACACGGCCCGTTAATGAAGCCCACGTATGAGCCGCGCACGTACCTAGTCGTTCTCGCTCTCCCTCGATTCTCTTCGTCACCATCTCTCTCTTTCACTCTCTCTCTCTCTCTGCTTCTCTCAGCGTGGACCTTACGAGACTCCGCTTAACCATAATCACGGGCGCCCGATATATACCGACACGGTATTCGCGCGCGGCGCCTAATTAGCGGTTCTCTTCTCCCTCGGCCTTACCCTCGTCCCACACTCTCCGTCTCTCCCACCTTTTTTCCATCGTTTTCTACCTTGTGGTTTGTATGAAGTTAACCTGGCGTACGCCTTACTTCGCACTTTCGAGGCTGGGCCTCGGTTCCGCCCAAATTCAAACTAATTGCGCAATTAGTGGCTGGGTAACTCGTTAGGCGCCGCGCGGCGATACCGGCGACGAACGCGCGAGAAAATACGATCTGCCCATCGTCGACTGTCTGCGATACTGTGCAGCTTTGCGATTCGTGTTTCGAGACTCGTTGAAAACGTCCTATTTCTACCTGTTTTACAAATCTGTCTACTTTCAAAAGAATCAAAGCTCAACTTTTCCAACAATAAATCGAAATTCTTCTCGATCGAAAATGTAATAATATTAAATTTTGATGTTTTCGGCGCACGGTTCGCAAACGGTTGCAAACTTGCTGATTAATGATCGAACCGTTCGCCGAGAACACAAAATTTAATATTGTTCCAACAATGTTCAATTTACGGTCTGTCCCACAAGAACGTGTCGACTATATTTCTGCAGATATTTGTATATTTGTAAAACACTTTATACGAGTCGAATCTGTACATCAAAGATTGATACTCTCTTCCATAGGAGTTCAATCTCCTCCATTACCAGTTATCAGTAAGGGGAACGCCAGGGGTAGCACTAATCTCGCCTTTTGTGCAACGAGATCCTGATCGCCTTCGGTATTGTCCGTGGAGGAGGAAGTATAAATCGTAGCGGAAATTGCTGGCCGAAATTGATTGGACACGGAGCCGCGGCGGGTAATCAGGAAATATGGAGCTGCGGCAAAAAGGCTCGTTGTGATCTGGAATAAAGCATGCGGCGAGCGAATATAAGGAGCGAGGCATTAACGACACGTGGTGAGGCACGCCTACCAACCGAAGGGGGACGCAGGTTGGCCAACCGCTCTGGCGCAATTAACATTAGCCGATCAGACCGCGGCCGACTCAACGTTAATTAACGAAACGAAACGAAACGTTCCCCGCTACGTACACCGGTGACTTCGGGACACGGGCAGAAAGAGAGGAGAAAAGGGGTGGCTGTGCCAGCAACTGTTTGAAGCGCAACGAGACGGCGGCACCTTTCGTCTCTAGCAGAAAACTATCCGCGGCCGAGCTATTTAACAGTTTTCAGGCTGTCGGCGAGCGTCAGGTACAAGACAGGAGACGAGGACAGCGTCCAACCTTCGTCCGCAATGCTATGCATCGTTGCACCGGCTATCGAGCGCTGAAATCCTTTGCGGTCATGCGGCTGCACTTGTTCATTAAAACGGGGAGGATTGTCTATCGAATCGCCGATACTCGGTTATTTTTTCACCTGATCAACGAAGCACGCGTCGCTCCATTGTCAGATCGAACAAAGTCCTTTAGACACCGTTCATTAGAACAGGATGTGCATACATCCCTGCTCACGAGTATTAGTTTCTTTTAGTATGAACACACCTTTTTTTATTTACTACGTAGATACCTACTTAATCGAAATCCGAACTCGGGTAGATACTCACCCTACGCTACCAGGCCAACTCAGACTCATACTTAAACTTCAGTTTTTTCTTTGATTTACTACGTATCGGCTTTTTTCGCAGAACACGGGTCGAATGTGTTGGAATCGTGATTGCACGGAGGAGTGCATAACTGTTCTCGCGAGAATGGTTCAGAGCGGGAAACAAAGGGTCGTTCTCCTTCCCCGTGGCATATTATAATAATAAAAGTCACTCGTTACTCGACAAGTCATTCCGGTCATGCACCTACACCTCTCCCGGGCAGAATGGTCGAAACGCGGACCTCGGCGCAGCCCGGGAGATCGTTTCTTCAATGGAATGGTGGGCGATCTACCATGAATGGAGGTCATTTATTCGCATTCACCGTCCTCCGACTGCATCGTGGACCTGCCATTGTGTGCAGGAGGACCAAGAGACTGTACACCGGGAGCAAAGTCTATGATCCGACAAAAAGATGATCGGACACCCCGTCAGAAACTGGGCGCGGAGGTGACGTCTGTGTGCTTCCTCTTTCGTTTGTCCTCTCGCATCCGTTTTTAAACCGCCGCTCCGCGCTGTCTTCCAATGAAAGATTATCCCTTTACGGGATCTTAACATTTGCCTCTGACAGTTACAGAAGAACGACTATATTAAAATCGTGTTTGGGACAACCGCGGGAGTTTTGCTTTTTTCGGGGGAAGAGGTCGGTGACCTTTCGAGACAGTTTTCTCAAACGAGAATACTACTCGACGATTAAACATTCCTTGAGAAATATGGAGATACGGCGTCATCTCTATCAGCAATCTAGCGCACCGAAATAAAGTATGAAGAGCAGGAATGTTTGTAGCTCCGTGCCACAATGGATAGAGCGTCCCGGACCGTATCTTCCGCGGCGCATGAAATTCAAAGCAGACTCGTGTGAAACTGTTTGTGCCTGAATAGCTCAATGCGCGGGGAATCGGTGTGCGCGGTTCTCGCAACAATGTCCGGGTGGCTCATATCGCGTAATCAAAAGCGAACTGCTGAGACATTGGTCCCGTGTATGCGTCCACAATGCGAAACAAGTGGTAAGCACCAGTGCGGCGCAACACGTGCTATTGTGCGTGGCCCGAAGCACGCACATGGAACCCCCGAAGAAAAGGCTGTAAATCCCCGAGACCGTTCTCTCATGCGCGCGTTTCATTGTGCGTTTCTGCTTACAATCTCGCTCGTTTCATGGCAAATCCTTCGTCGGGATAACCTGCACACTGCGTCGTCGTGTGTGGCCACCGCGAGTCACCAAATTCATCGTATTCATGGATCCCACGCACTCATCGCAACGGGAACATTACGATCGCTAAAGACAACGCTGCTGAATTCTCGACATAATACACATGGGTGTGGCTCGGTCTCGTTACTTCCAACACGGCAACGTGATTGCCAAGATCTTCGTCCGATCGACGAAGACACCTCCAGAAATTGTACTGGCACAATTTCACAGTTCCCAGACCGGCGCACAGAATGCTGTTTCGGCTGAAAACCTGGCCAAAAATCAAAATTGTAAATATTTACATAGAATGTTGTGGTTGCGTCCCAATATAGATAAGTAAACATGCCATTATGTGTGCATTCCTTTTTTTTTTGTTTATTCAAACAGTCACCCGTATCTCCACTTAAAACATAGCACTTGTTCGATACACAAGCCTTTGATCGCAGCATTCCATTCATTCGCGTCTTTTTCTTGCTATAATTTTTATGTTGAATGTGATCTTTGTGACGAAATTTGGAGTAGATGTTGTTACAGAAGGTATGTACATTATATTAAACATATCTTTGTTATGTTAAAAAAATTTTATATGTATTTTACCAATCTCCAAGCCTGATTAAGAGGTTTTAGATTTTCATGACTTTTTTTTGCATAAATTAGTGTTTTTAAACATACACAACTCATCGCAACGGCATAAAAGTTACGTGGTGTTTTCACGCAAAAAAGTTTTCACAAGTTTTCACATTAAAAAAAAATAAAGCTCCAAATATAGCCCCTTCTTATTATCATGGTTTTAGTAACTCGCTTTCTTGTCTGTCTATTCGGTACAAAGGCTATATTTTGTTATATACATAAACCGTATTTATGATTTTCAGATTTTAGAAAATCTGATTTCAAATTAGGAACACTTATTACGGCTTCCATTATTACACGCATGTAAGTAAATGCAGTTGGTACCTTTATCCTCCACTATTAATAATCTACATGTATTACTACTATAGAGCTGTGCTAATAGTTTAATTGACTTTAATTTGAATTAAACTTGAGTTTAATAAACTAACTGTATAACGTAGGAAAAACAAGAGAATATTTTTGGTCAGGTTATCAGCCCGAATACTCTGTGCAGCATAGAGAGGAATTCGCGGCGTTTTTATGGTCGGAAAAGAAACAAAGATATTTCACAGAGCGTGTCGAACCCGACATTAAATGTCCATTAGGTGGGGTCCGCTGTTTTCCAGCTATTACGGAAAGATCGAGAGCGATTCTCGCAACAGGTGGCCCGTAATCGTCAGAAGAGAGGCATCGATCCTCCCCGTAGACCCTCGCCATTGATCGAGGAGAAGCACCATATACGAGCAAGGTGGTCGAACCCATGGGGGTGGATAAACTCGGCCGTTTTCTCGACACGAGGATCGATTTATTATTGGCAAGGTGGCGGATAGCTCGTTCCAACAGCCCCGAAGAGGGTCCGTGTGTGTAGCACCAGACACGCGCCATTTGGAAGCTGAACTTGCCATGATGTATGGCGGGGGTGCGTCGGAAATTCATGCGGGGGATAGGGCTCAATTCATCGTGGGCGGTACCGTGGAAATTTTGAAAACAAAAATAAATGAAGTATCGGTCGAACGAAATTCTTAATAGTCTGAACCCTGGAGAAAATCTTTAGGAAAGATTATACGTTGAGACGATAATAAATAAATTTCTGAAAGCCCGTCAATAGGATTTTCAATAATTCTGCTGTACCAAAAGAAATCATAGAAATTGTTCCTTTACATTACAATCTTCAATGAAAGTATCAGATGACGTGATTGGGTGACTTGTTGGTTCACAATAAAAATTCAAAAGTGTTTAGCCACGAACGAAATGATTTTTCAAAATTATGCAATAATTACCACGAACACTCCGGAAACGACACCGAGAAGTAAAAAATGCTCGATCGATCGGGGATCGCGTCGTCAGCAGGGAACGAAAGGAAGTGATCGAAAAAGCTGTGCCTAAAAGAATCTCCAAAGACGCAAGATCATCGTGACGTATCTTTGGAGCAGCAGCTGACATTTAGCTGACGTACGGGGTCGGTGTCGTCGGTGGAAATCAAATGAAGAGCACAGGGGTCGGTCAGCAAGAGAGCTGGGCCTGACAGTTGCGTCTACAAATGAGCCTGAGCGTATCGACCTGCTTGGGTTGGCCACATGGTGCAATTAAAAACGGCGCCGACTCTTTGTGCCACGCGTCCCGAGGTGCCATATGGCTCTTCGGCACCCTCAGTCCTCTTCGGCTACTCTGAGAGCCTGAGGAGATAACGAAGTGGTTAGGATCACTAACATCAGCCGCAGCTCTAGCACGTATCGCCTATATCGTATTTGAAATTCAATTAATTTGATAATCCTACTTAAAAGAATGATACTTCGAGTATCGATCACGAGCGGCTACAAAATCCCGATGCGGTGCAAGAGAGAGCCGTGTCCTTAGGTCCGGTGGATCGCTTTAGCATTCGTGAAAAATGCGGCGTTTGTTTGCCCGGTTAGTCTGCAATTCCAGGACATTATTCGAACGATCCGATAATCATGTTAATTCGGTCGTTCCGACGCTGGGCCGCTTTAGCCGCAGAAATTCTGGAGGAAAGGACTGACCTTTCGGGGAACGAAGGGCGAACGATGGGGGATCTTAAAACCATTTCCGCGTGTAAAGACCGTTAACTCTGATCGAAGGTTGCCCGCGGGCACAGCGGTTAGAATAATTTCTGCGTTTCTGTGCCAACGACTGAGGACTCCGCCTTTCGTCCTTTATCTTCCTACCGTTAGCCCCGCTGGTTTGGAAGTGAACGGAGCGAGACGGGCTCGGGTAATTCGCCTTTCGAATCATTCGCTAAAAGGGAACCATGAAAACAAACTCCCTGTAAATCTCTCTCGAGATGTTGGATCCGTTCGTCCTCCCTGTTTTATCAATTCCCACGATTTCGAATTACCTTCGAGAGACGTTTACTGCATCCTTTCTTCGTAAAAGCGAGGCGAGAGTATTTACGAAACGGAGAGAAAGAAATGCGTTTGACGAGATGGAAAAGATCCGAGGATCGGGAAGAGAGCTCAGGTGTGAAGGTGAGAAAATCTTACGTGAAAATCTGAAAGGATTGCGAAAGCTGCGTTGACACAGGCCGCGTCAAAGATGATCTCGGCGTTTCACGAATAAAGAAAAAAGGAAACGCCACGAAGAACGCGTCCTTTCTGCCTGCGTTTCTGGCTGCATTCCCATGCACCGGCCGTGGCAGCGCAGGAAGGCCGGAGGACGGAAAAAAGCGCGGAGAATAGAAAAAGGTTTCCTAGATTCGGGCAACTCTGTGGGAAAGGAATGAATGAACTGTGCACCGGTGTCCTGCGGTGCTCTAGTATTATTCGACGGGACAATGGGCTCTCAAGGACGGCCTATTTCGACAAACCGGGGGACACTGTATTCTTCGGAACGGATTAATCGGACAAATTAAAAAAGGGTTCCCGGTTCACATGGAAATAAAATCATTCGGCTCGCCTGAATTAAATCATCCCTTGTGAATGGCTAAATCATTCGAGTGTACAACTTGTTGATTTAATACTGGAACCTCTCTTGGGAATGTTGGTCGATGTTGGTCTTATAAAAATTGAATTTTAAAAAGATTGTCTACGTGGTGCTCGGTACAGTTTCTGCGAAAAAAAGCATAAAAATGAAGTATTCCTAAGAGGACGTGGAAAAGAAGCTAACAGGGACGGTGCACGTCACCCAGGGTGCAATTCCGAATTCCCGCAGGCTCAAATGGGCTCGGGGGATCAGGTGTGGTCGGTCCCTTTGCGTTTTCTGCATAGGTGTCGCCGGGTCGTCGCGACAAAGGGCCCGAATCCGCGTAAAGCTAGCTGGTCGTTGGATAGACAACGCGTCGGCGAAACATCAGAGGAGGCTGTCGGGCCCCGAAACGGGGCCAGGTTCCCCGAGCTGGGAACGACGTGGAGGAGAGCAGAGGGGGGAGGTGAAACGATGGTCGCGCGGTTCGCGATGCGCTCGGCGCGTCGCACCCGAGAAAAAAACTTGTCAACAACGAGGCCCCCGAGGAAAAAGTGCATTGTATGGGGAAGAACGAGAGTGAAAGAGAGAGAGAAATACGAAGAGACAGAGAGGAGGAGAGACCGCGGCCCTGGAGACGAGAGATTAGCAGCGAAGCTCGCCCTGGTAAAAAAGCCAGTCCACCGACTGAATAATGCTCGAATACTCCCGGGAACTCGTTGCGAGGAATGCGGCCCGCCTCGGGCCCGACGTGTCCGAGGGAAGCCTCGTACAAATTTGCTCTAATATGATAAAAACGTAGACACGCTGATATTTACCTCACAAATTTGCTCGGCGACGGAATAAAGGATCGCAACGAGGGACGTGTGCTGCGTGAAACGCGGGCCCCGATTACGGTAACGCTTAATGCTCGGCTTTTTTCGGGGCCTCGCTTCAATGTTTTATTTAATCAGCCCAAAACCGGTACCACCTTGTCCTCTGTTCTTCTAGTTCTAATCAAAGATATTCCACCAAGCGACGATCCCCTTCCACATCTTTCAGGCCACTAAATGCGTTCCGTAGTTTCCCTGAAAAAAACTGTTCAGCCTCGAAAATAAGAACCATCTGAAGGGGAGCAGGCAGTAAATTCTAAAATTGTCGAAGCTTGGGGAATTTTTCTCTGGGAAACGAAGCGAATGGAACGGCTAGAAAAAATAAAGGAGATCGTATCAGGTGGAGGCCGCGATAAGCCAGATTTCGTGTGGCAGCCTGATTTCCTTCTTTTTTTACACAATTGTGCGCGGGTTCGTCTCGGGGAAAAGGACTAGTCTATTATTTGATCCGCTCGGTAAACGGTGGAAAGGATCGTCGGTGCTCTCCGGCTCACAGTGTGGGGGCGTTCTTTCGTGAGAATAGGACCGGCGCCGCGGAGTAAGAAGTAAATCCGTGTATGGAAAGGAAGAAAGAGGAACGGACAGGTCTGCCTCTGTAGAGAAAAAGAAGTTCCCCGAAATGTAAACACGATAAAATCAACAAGAAAACGGGGAGAAAGAGAGTGGGAGAAGCGAGCCGCGGGTTCCTGAACGAACAGAGAGGTGCAAGGAGACCGAGATAATTCTCGATACCGTGACGACACGATCGAGAGGAACACCGTGGACCCGAGAGTGGAGAGATCTTTTCTCTATTCTGTCTCGTTTTTCGGGTTTGAATGGAGGTGGAACGTTCGACCGGTGTCCGATGGCCGGGGTACACTCGGTTCAGTGTGTACCCTGTACATGAGGGGCCACGACGACGGGCCTCTATGGAAGCGTAAGGTGCAAGGTATTGTCGCGCCGGCATGAATGGACGAAAGAATGGAGCCTGGAACAAGTGTACCGACCCACAATGCCGGGAATGCGTGGAATCTCGAGTGATTTATGGAGTCAGTCTTCTGCGGACGCGAGCTCATCGATGCACGCCGCAGCTGACCAACGATGCGCTCTCCAACTAGTCCAAGCAGTATCTCATTCAGAGGTTAATGCGAACATTATCATAAACTCTTCTTTAATACAAACACATAATGTAGGAATATCCTACGTCAAACCACATATTCTATGCCAAACCACCGCTCATCTATATAAAACATTTAAGGACCTAGATACATCACGTGACATACATATTCTAGGGTATTTATCAGTGTTACCAACCACTGTGCGAAGATAGTTTTTTTTCCGTGGTAACACTGGTAAACATACATATGTATCAGTCTAACGCTTCAATTCTGTTATGATTCACGTTTTTTTCTTTTTTTATTAATATCTTTATTACTACTAATAGATTCGAATGAACTGAAGCCTCATATATTTTTGTTGTTCCGATTCCACGTTGACAGTCCTGACTAGGCTCTATCTGGTCCAACTAGCTGAACTAAAATTGGCTCTAGGCTTGCTTTAGACTCTGGCATCATGAACGGAATATGGGGAAATTGAATGCTATCACGGACATACATTTTTTTACCTTCTACGAGCATATTTTGAGCTGCACATGCGACCTGCAACATATGAGTCAAAAAAGCCTTTTTGTTTTGTACAGGTAGGTTAATGTAAACCAAGTCAAATTTCTTAGCTGTAAGGCTAAAATAAAGCAAATTATTATTATTATAAGCTCTTCTCTACAACGGCGTCGTAAAAATTGTTGTTACCGTTTTACTACAGTTATAAGATACAAGAAGTAGCTGGGGTCCTTGAAATTGCTGAAAATGTTATTTTCAGAAGTGAAACTGCAGTTTGGACCACTGCGACCCAACGATGACGCCGACGCCTGTACAGCCTGAAGCGTCCCTGTACCCGCTGCCAATTACCGATACCGTGAACATTCATAAATCGTAATTCGTTAATTCGCGGTGTTCGTGAGCGGCGCGAGGCGAGCGTGGCTGCGCACACGGCCTAGCAGGGTTCAAAATACGAACGTCCGAGTCCGCCTGCGGCCGGAATGCTATTCATTCGGTTCGAGAGATTCTCGCGGCCATTGTTCATGAGTTATGTTCTCGTAACGAGAAACGAGGCTCGGGGAACGTGCACGGCGTTAACAGTCGCCAATTCGATCGACCCGTCGCACGTCCGTTTCGTGCACCTCGGGGAAATCGAATTTTCGAAAGGTGAGGACAGAAATTGTGACAGAGGTGTACGCTCGATTTAAACAAGCCTCGACGAAACTCTCGTTGATAGATAGAAAGCATTAAACATAAAGTTCCAAAATTTCTCACAGCATTCCGATAATCTGTGTCTGGTATTTTGCGGTCCCCGTTTACAAGTGGGAGTTTGACCGCAGGTATTGCCATCGTTTCCGAATATTTCCTTTGAGAATTCTCTCGCTGGCCACGTGCAAGGTGCGCAGAAGATTAACGCAGAATGAAAAGCAGCAGTCTCCTCCCAGTGGTTATTGAGATCGGCACAATGCCCCTGTAAACGTCTACCTATCAGAAACGATACTGGCCCTTCAGAGGTTTTCGTTACTTGGATGAATGAGGCCATTATTCGGCTTTTACGGTCGCAGGTTGTGAACGCGGCGTGTATGCGACCCACTGCCAAAGTCGGATTACTTTATGGAGTTTCTGGAGTACCTAACCCCGTGTTACCTGAACTCTCCCTTCCCTCCATCTAACCTGCGACCGTAACTTCTTCCTCGCATTCTTTGTCTGGACCAAGCAATACATCGTCGCAAGGATGCAACGTTGCTTCGAGGACCCCATTAATTTTTGAATGAGCAAAATCAATGAAAGACTTCTTCTATCAATCAGTTCGCTCGATATTTTTCTAACTAACGATCCTGTTAATGGGGTTCCGAATAACGGACATTTATCATTTCCTCTTCGTAACGATTTTATTCATTCTTCTGCTGGAAAAGCTACTGAATAGCTGCTGGAACGTCCTGAAAGACTTAATTGAATAAAATTCTTGATATCAGCATGAAGCAGTGACTAATTGAATTTGACTACGCTCCGGCAAGGGATCTCGGATGTGTTCACCCTACATTTCGTATAATCGTATCCGAAGAAATTGACCAAGACGGACGATCTTGAATGCGACAAGTTGAAAAGCCCGGGACGAGGGACGATCATGCGTGTGACAGTATATCCAGATTCGGCCGTATAAATCTCGGATCCAGGTCCTGTTTTCGTGCTCGGCCACTCGAGCGTGCCGGGCTAAATCTCTGCGGCACAATGCATTTCATAAAGTGGGAGGAACTTGTAAAGTGACCTTTTATGATCTCAATGAATGAGTGTCACGTGAACCGGCCCGCTACAATACCCCGGGGATTTTCCAATTTTCTGTGTCGCCACTGGATCGTGAGAGATCGAGTGGTCGTCGTGTGAACGGAGTCGAATGGACGTAAAACGATAACGATCCCATTGAATCGCTTGGAATCTATGTCGATTATTTGAATTTAGGTAAACGAAATTTAATAGGTGTACAAACTAAACGATTCAATTTCTGAATTCAATAACGAATATTGAATATGGTCAATAACTTGACCACCGTTTTTCACAATTGTAACTACCTCCTATTTGCTGACGATTTAAAAATCTTCAACAGCATCTCGTTCTATGATGATGCCTCCAGATTACTGATGCACTATTTATAACAGTATTGATTTTTTCATTGAATATTTGCAAAATTTTCAAATGCAACTACGCAGGATTATATGATAATACCTATCGATTGTACCAGTATTATTTTTTTTTCATTGTCTTTGTGTGCGCATGTCCCTTTTTTCTTATTAGATAAGTAGTCTTGTATCTTTCTGTTTTTTCTTTTCTTTGTAAATACTTATGTAAAAAGGGCTTCTACCCGTCTATAATAAATAATAATAATAATTTCATCATGTACACTTTGAATGATGGTTATTTGTAAAAAGAAACGCCAGATAAAATGCGGACAAAATGTTGTCTTCCGTAATCTAAAGTGAAGTCGGAGTACATACATGCATTTAGTTGTTTTTAAATGTAGCTCTGAAAATGTGGGATTTTCGAGTGATCCGATGGCAGTGTACACCCTCTCAACGAAGGTAGTAAGCCAGTTTTGAGCGATGCGAGTATAACCGGAGCGGTAATGGAGTCTCGCTGATGTCAGAAGTGAAAGTTCGTTTCCATTTCGTTTTTATTATTCCGCGAAATCGGTTTACTCTTGTCAACGATCGCGGCGTTTTATCGAAGGCACGGAGACGCATTAAGTGTCCCGTACGGAAGAGCCAGAAATAAAAAAGAGAAGAGAGAGAGAGAGAAGCGTACAGAGCAGGTCTCGAGAAACGAGTTATTTGGCTCGTTCGCGCTACCGAATATCATTAGACAGGCCCCATTAACATTTTAAGCACCGTGTCCACCAGCAACGAGATTACTCGTTCGATTAAGATCCCATTGATCTGTGTTAAGTACACGGGAGGATCCGCTTAATGATGTTGATCAGTCAACGGGGATGACAGCGGGACCCGAGATCGAACCGGTTGCAACGTGGCCCATTATATGTCCCATTAGAAACGAAATTCTTAGTTACGAGACAGCTCCGTCTAATAAACCTGTTCCAATTTTCGTCGACGAATACCGGCCTCCGAGCAAACGATTGGACATTTTTCTGATTGGTCACCTGGTGATTTCAGCATCTTCAGTCCGGTTAAATTGTAGTGAATGATTTCGCAGCTATTAATAAAATTAATAGGTGATTTAGTGGAGGATCTAGCTGGCTGAGCCAGTGAAAAGAGGAACTCGCCGGGACATTTGTACCGATCCTCCTCAGATGGTGTTGCGATCGTGAGGAACAGCTCGTCCCGGAGTATCGTTGAATAACGGGCCAGCGAATGACATCTCTTCGATCTCCTCGGAGCGACGCGACCCCGGATCGGTCATCGAACGATCAGACTTAACCTCGACGATTCGCCGATCGATTGGTCATTGTTCTCGTGTCCGTGATACTCGTGAACAACGAGTCGAATCATCTCGTGTATACGAGATCGACGGGTCCGAAATCTACGCGACACGAAGAAAAAGATAGAGGGTAAAGATCGTCTGCTATCTTGCCGGGCTATCTACGCACGGATCTCCGGTCTCGCTCGTCAGCCGGGTGTCTAGTAATGAACAGTTGCATTGTCACAGTTCGAGGACGCTTTGTTTCAACGAGCAGCCCGAACTCGCGCGATTCTCTGGGAGACGCAGAATCGTGCGAGGGCGTGACTGGGAACACTTGGACGCTCCACATCTAGATTCTGCTCCGTGTCCCAGTGGCCGTAGAGAGTATACGGTACCCGTCGTTTTCTCAGCGGCGAGACCCGCTCCGGGTAGAGACGTACCCGCGGCGTATTGAGTCGAGCAACAAGACGAGGCAATGGTAATGACACCTGATACTCGAGCGTCCCGACGAACGCGTGACCCGGAAACCGACCCGAGGCCATTTTTCGAGTCCCCCGTCCAAGAGACGCGACGCGATCTAGATGCTCGCTCGGCTCCTCTTCTGGTCCTGTTTTCTTCATCCTACTCCCCACCTACTATCATTGTCCTCTCTTTCTTTCTCTTTCCTTCTCTCTCGGTACGTTTCTCCGCTTTCGTCCAGGTCGACTTCAAACGATCTTCTTCATAGCGCGGTCCTGGTAACCGTACATACAAGTACACAGGAACGAGCAAGATTAGAGGGACGATGGTCTCAGCTCCGACCTACGGACTCTACGGTCTCTCGAGGTCAACCCGCTTTGGGGCATCGTGCTAACCGCACACCGGTGGATCCTTCTACCCGGAAACGGTTTCTATCGGGCTCTCGCGGTCGATCCTAGGGTGAAGGCACACCATAGAAGAACCTCTTTCTCTCTATGCTCCTTCTCTACCAGTCTCCTCTTCGTTTTCCGGTTACGATCACTCATAGGGGTTTTATGGTTTCTTTGCTCGGAGGCGGAATGCATTTCTTCATATCGACGCGCGGCTCGTTCGTACTTGGTTATATGAGCGGAACCATCGAGACACACTAGTTGTCTCGTTGAATTTTACGCCTGCACTTTTCGCCAAGTTAATGCGACTCGAGGCACCTCTCGAAAGAGCACCGTATCCTTTTAGAATCGGTTCCGACCTTTTGTAAAACGACATTAGGACTGTATCGGGAACGAAATCGTTCGCGGAAGGACGTGAAACTGTGGGATCAGGACCCCCAGAATCATCTGCCATCTGAATACTGTAGTGCCCAAGGTGGTTCGGGGGGAACCCACCTTTCATCTAAACTGTAGGTCCCGTCGCGAAATAATTCTCATGGAAGAATTCAAAAAGCGACGTTAAATAAGGAAAGAAAGTACAACAGAATAAATATATAGGAAATCGGGAAGAATAAGGGGGGATTCCGTGGGTGAGCGCATTAGCCGATCGGCTACCACCAGTGAGACCCGGGTTTGATTCCCGAGGCGCGTCGGTTCACTCATTTTTTCTGAAATCCTACAAAACTTTCCGTCTGGGATTTAACGGTTCTAGTTTCACCCTGAAGAGGACAGCTCGAGAGACAGGCAGGGTAAATATAGAGCTGGGTAGGATAGAAACTGTGTTATACGAGAAAAGGGTTCTATGTCCCTTGGTGTGTCAGAAAATTAAGCAATTCCGATCGAGCACGTACGGTTTGCTAGTCGGGTAGTTACGAAGATGAACCTCGTTCGAGCGAGTAGCCGCACCTCCGTGCCAGATGATTATCCGTTCTCGGAGGATCGTCAGGCACACGACTTCCTTCCTCAATTCCCGTGGCAATCAGACCGCGATTTCTACCCTCCCATAGACACAACGGGCAATTAGTTCGTCGAGCGTGTATCGGAGTGTATCGACCGATCGGCACGGCGGCTGGCGTCCTGCTGCCGTTCGTGATTTATGCCGCATTGTCTTCTGCCCCACAGCAGCGGTCCTATAGGCTACGACCGTTCAAATCCATCCGTCGTTTATATACACACCGACGCGACACCCACATCTACACAACAACACCCCCTCCCTTTCTTCATGGCTTCTTCCACCTCTATTCGAATCACTCGGCCCGGTATCGTGATTCGGTATCGTTGTTCCATTGCTCCGAACCGGCGAGCTGCTTCTACACGTGACCGGTCTCTCTCTCTCTCTCTCTCTCTCTCTTTCTGTTTCATCGTCTTTTACCGATCTGGTCCCTGTTCCACGCGAAGCCAAGCCACGCCGACGCTGTTGCCGAGGAGGAGTGCTCGTCGCCGCGTAACCTCATTAGTCGCCTGATGTCTCTCTTAATTGCCCGTCTTCCTCCCCCGCCGTATATTTATTGGTGTTGATCGTGATCGCCCATGGGGCACCACACGGCGCACCGTTCCTCCCCTAGCCCACCTAGACATTCTCTATGACCCACTTCTCCATGAAAAAAGTCTTTCGTCGTCGGTCCAATCGAGCGTTATTCGCACACCTTCAATGATCATTTCGAGAAAAAAAGGGTGTAGTATTAAATTTTATGTTTTCAGCGCACGATCATTAATAGACTACCAGCAAGTTTGCAAATTAATTTAACTCAACGTTTCGGTCCCTGTATGGATCAAGAGAGACATTTTTGCGTCTGAAAAATAATACGTTTTTAGTGAATTTTGAAAAAATATATTGCGGGGGTAGATCCATTTCCAGGATTGCAAGGGTGTAATGAAAATTTCAAGCAGGTATTTTGTAAATCCAAGTCAGTTATGTACGTGTAGAAAATTGACGGGCGACGATCGGCTAGTTTCATCCCGGGGGAAAAATCGGGACACGTCTCTGTTGTGTCGGTCTCGTGTCGCTTCGCCACGTGGTAATATATTTTCCAGGCCGCGGAGAGGTCTCTTTCTCTCTCATATCTGCGTGCGCCCGTCCCGTGTATCGATCTCTTCTCACGAGTGATCGATGCGGAGATCCAAGGGCTACGGTCTCGTCGATCGTCACCGTCGTCGATACCGTCGTTGTTACCCGATGATTTAAGTTCCTAACCCGAGACTCCTGCTGTCAGCCGCAACACACAACCTCGCGTTCCCACTTCTACGCGTACAACAACCAACGCTGCACCCTGTCCTTCTCTCATCCTCTGTCTCCCCTCACCGTTTATCGGTTTGCGCGTACTTTTTTAACCCCTTTTTTTTGTATTCCCCGTTTATTTTCATGAGTTACGATTGTTTCGAGTCTCCCTGTGGCCGCGCGCGTACGTATTTGTGTGTGTGCGCACGATGCGCCAATAATTTATAGAAGTATAATGGTCTACATACGGACCCAGCTGAGATATTGTTATTGCCTCGGCCATGCTCGCAGCAACGATATTTAATATAAATATTTCCTCGGTGGCTCGCGAACGATCCGAGGAAGTCTGGGACCCCATTGATTGAGCTCGATCAAGAACCCACACGATCGCACGCACACGATCCAGAAAACACGCACGAGGCAAACCCCGATAATATTGTTCTACAAATCCGACAGCACGCACGCGTAGATCTCGAGCTCGAGCGTGGCCGGAGCGTGGCTCGGACCGTGTACGATGCCCGAAGAGGAGGAAGAAGGAACGGAGGAGAAAAGACGGGTGAAAAGACGGAGGAAAGGAGTCGAAACGAAAAAGAAACGTCCACGTTGGTAACGCTCGAAACTTATATGTATTGGTGTACCGTGCGGAAAGGTTCGAGGGAGGTAGATCCAGTGGGCCTGGCGCAGAGACCCGTTGAGTTATGGACACATTCGGGATTTCTTCAGGTTGTACCTGCTGGCGGTGGTTAGATGGAAAGGGCATAGTGCTTTATTGAATTGGGTTACATGATTTACGATACCGCCTCCCGATCTCGCTCGATCACCACTCAGGGTGACTCGTAACGTTTAACCCTTTCCGAGGTGCTCGACGAGACCGTTTCCCGTCGAAAACGTCGTTCTGATAAGATCACCGGAAGAGATACCTCTGACAGGTGTGCCCATTCTACGATCATGACTAGTTTTGAAATTGTTTGAGCAATTTGTAATTGTTTTAGGAAAATTTTCACAAATCGGCTATATTTAAAATGTTATTTTCAATAGCATTTTATATTCTAGCAGATTTTGAACATTTTTAAAATTACCAGTCAAATCCTGATAAGAAACTATTGTGGCAATTCCATTATTGTGAGCACTCCCCAGATTAAAATTTCTTCCCCACTCTACTTTCCTCTACTTATCTAGTCGATTTAGTGGAATGAATTGTGATCGTTGGGTGGTGCTATTTTCTCTGCGCAGCAACGGTCGGAGGGTAAAAAGTTTGGGAATGCGCGGGCGATATGAACGATTGGAAGTAGGAATGCGAATTCCCGCGGCGGGCAAGATGTAATTTAGCGATGGTCGAGAAACCTACCGATCGTCGTGAGGATTGTACGTGCCCGCTCGCGGAGAGATATTAGCGATAAGGTGTATCTGCATCAACCTGCCGCACGAGCGATATTACTGCGGATTGATATAGTACCGCGTCTCGGTGAATATGTTGCCTTCGTGTACTGTTCAGCATAATGACGTTGTATAGTAATGGCATGGTAATCACTGCAACTATTAATACACCGACGCGATATTTGTTCGCGAGCACGATCTTTCAGCGATCTCGAGCAGCGAGCCCGGACAGAGCCTGGTTGCTGCACCTGGTGCACCACTCGCGTATCGCGAATCTGTCCTCGTCAAATCAACCGCGCAACAAGATACACAATCTAATTTTACAATTACGATCCCTAATTCCTTCCAGTCATGAATTAATCAGCAGAAGAAAATGTTGTCGAACCAGCAACATTATTTCTTTTCGTTTCCTGATTATTTAAGAATTATTTAATCGATCACGTGCTATCAAGTAAAGGTAAAATCTTAACGTGGTTGTGCGGAATAAAACGATTTCACAGCCGGGATGCGAAGCACGCGCCATGCTCGCTCGTACGTCAATAAAATCAGCGGGTGTGGCTCGGCTCATTGGCAAGCTCGTTCAGGGCCACTTGGATCTCGCGGTACAGGAAGAGAGCCTCGTAAAACTAGAGAAAGAGAGAGAAAGAGAGACAGTTTGCTCATCGATCGGGAGAAATGTCTGTCGAGATCGCTTATCAGCACCGCGGATCGTCTGGTTACGAGCCATGCTAATTTTCATATGAAATCGTTACCGTATGGGAATCTTTACGTAACAATACTGCGAACGTAGAAATTACTCGTCGCCCATTACTGGTGCGTAGGATTAATGATAATTTATGTATACAGCTTGATTGCCGGAGAAATCGTTTGTCGAGTCTCCAAAAGGGGTGCGAACGATCGCAGACGAATGCTATAAACCTGAATACTCTAGGTGTAGCTAGTTCCATAATAATAGACGACGATACTGTATAAAAATGACTGTATAAGAATTGAGCAAAGGAGGCTCGATACAAGTTGGCGAGGAGAGAATCTCTTTGAAGGCTTGTGAAGTGGTTTTTGTTGGCTCGATTGTCGAATAACTTCCGTAACGAGGCTATCGCGAGTAACGGTGTTCGCAGGGATCTTCGATCAAACTTCATCGAGATCTGGTTGGCCCGGCTGTCGAGGACGCTTGACGAGCGATTGCATAAAGAATTGGGTAATCCGACAGGACCGGTATATAACGATGAATGCAAAACCGTTTCTCCAATTTGAAACGACCTCAAAATTGCGATATATCGGGGCGACCAGTCTGGCCGGGGTTCTTGTTCCTGTTGCCAGGATCTCGAACGATGGGCTCGGGACTTAGAGCGTGTAGCATGAAATCGCCTCACTATATCAATCTCGCCTGCTTCTTACACGCGACACGGGTGAAAAAGGGCGGAGCGGATGCGCTCGTGCCAGCATAATTCTTCTACACGCTGACGCCGCGTATAGCAAGCGTGCCCGCCGAAAAATACGCTTCCGCGAGGAAAGGAATAATCGGGGTCACTGAAAATATACATTACGAGCGAGCAAATCGATAGCCTGAAATATTGCCGGCGAACAGAAGGGCGCGGCAAAAATGTATGACTGTCGTACGTTACGAATCGCCCGAAGACGAAACTGAAAAATGTCCCGGCGACTTTTGCTTATCAGTGGACAGCGGATTTTACGAGTTTCTGATAAAATTAAAGAATTCAACCGTTCTCGTTTCTCATTGATTGCGAGTAATAAACGAAGATGAATTTAACCGTAATTCTTTAAATTTTTTTAATTGGCTGGGACAATGCTGAACACTGTTCGCAGGCAGCGTTAACAATATCGTCAGTGATCTGAACAAGGAACGTTCCCCGGAATCTCTGGTCGGCGGACGAACGGCAACAGTTGTCGATAGCTAGCATCGTGGTAATTACCGTCCGGTAACAACGAGGTTCTATGTTCGGCAGTAATTTATTAGACGGTGATATACCGCGACGTGGATTCAGCTAATACGGTTACACTCGGCGTGCAGCGGCGTACCGGCGCGTAAACTGCATCGCAAGAATTTCGCGATTCGAGAGAGTGGAGAGAGAGCACGAGAGAAAGAGAGAGAGAGAAAGTGAGATAGAGTAAAGAGAGTATGGGTTGGAAGGGAGAGCGGCGTAGTTAGGAATTACGGCGACGTGTCCCGCGAGCGGAAGAGCCGTAATACGATTTAACAGTGATTTAATAAGTGGACGGTTGTGTGCACGGTGAGGAGAATGCCTCCGATATCGTCGGTCTCTGTCGTGTGGTCCCTTCCGAGCGGTTTATCCGCGGCTTTCTTCCCGCTTTAGCCGTCTCTCTCGCCGCGATCTTTCTCGATAGAGCTCCGCTGGACGCCGCCACATTGGCGCCACGCACTCCCACCCACACTCGCTCGGCTTTAAAAGATGTTGCACATGCACACGAGAGACTCCGAGCCCCGACTGCACCGCTCTCCTGCACCGTGAAACCGCGGTGCACTGGCGCGCGCAAGTGCAACGCGTGCATCACGTACATCGACGATGATGTCAGAAGAATTTGCACCTGGCGGTACGCGCTTGTATCGTCGGCGATCGTACGCTACATCGTCCCGCAGGACGAGGAAGGAGAAGCGAATTCCTTGTCGTTAGAAAGTATGCGCGCGTAAGCTACGGAACAGAGCCACGTCGCCGGCGTCGTGGTCCGAGCGCTCACATGGGAAATTCTACGATGCGATGGAAACTCCAACGCACGCCACACCATACCGTACCATACTCCGGCTACATCTCACTTCGCCGGATGCCGGTCGAATGCGAATAATTATCAGGGTGGTTGGTTTACGGCTGCTTGGCGTTCGTATCGCTCGCCGACGCCGCGAGATAACAACGTGGAACGCGTATACCAGCTATCTGATACGCAGCCGAGCAACCGACGCGATGTTACCCAGGAAATTATTGCGATAGACGATGCGTAATTAATAATAATACGCGGATAGAACGTGTCCGGAAATCCGTTCGTAGACGGTGCGATTGAAATTTTTGTAAATCGACCTTCTCGGTGGTTCGTATTCCTGATACAGTATTTTATCCATATAAGTCCCCAGCACGGGTCTGTCGAGGGACATTTATGCGCCAGGGACAGTATTCTTTGAGTTTTGTCGAACGTACAGAAGGACAGTCTAGCTCGAGAGGCCTCGATCATCGAGAAATGCAAACATAGCTAATCCAATTCCCAACTTCTTTATATTTCATCATTTTTCGGTGGGATTTCGATGACCATATTTCTGGCATTTTTCTAATTAAAATCATACAAAATATCATATAATTCTGATGATATTTACTTGCGTAATAGACAATTAAAGTTTCGGGCACGAGGAAGGGAAAGAAAGAAACACAGAGACTCTTTTTCCTTGCGCCCGAAACTTTAATTGCCTATTACACAAGTAAATATCATCGGAATTATATCATATTTGGTATGACTTTAATTATAAAAATGCCACGAATATAGTCGTCGAAGTCCCATCAACTGATGATGTTAAATAGAGAATTTGGAAATTCCAATTAGGCGGGCTCACTGATATACAGTAGTGGGTATAGATCTGGGATATTTACAGAGGTCAGACTTTTGGAACATTTATGGATAAAATACTGTATCAGCTTCGGATAGATTCTAAAGACTGAGAGAGAGAGAGGGGGGAGAGAGAGAGAGAGGAATGAGATAGTTTTAATAAGAAGACCGGTCTATCAGCGAGCGTTTATGAATGCGTTCTGTCGCGCAGGTAAATCTCTCCGGATCGCGAGTCGGTAGACGGTCCCGACGGGGGATGGGAGTCTGGGTAAGTGAACGAGATACAGGCTGATCGATTTGGTAGACAGGTTACCGGTTCCTGAGGGGCGGCATCAGTGAATCTTCAGAGGTCCCGGAGAGGCTACTGAATTACTGACAGCCAAATAACAGGCCGATCCCTGGCGCGATGTTCCACGCGTTGTCGGCGCCCTTTCTCTTGCGTTCGTTCCTCTTCTTCTTGCCCAGGGGCCTCGCAGCTACTTGGGCCTGCGGTGCTTGGTTGTCCCAATATGGGCCAACATATTATGCATATCGGCCATCGTGGCTCTTATCTAAACGACGTAAGTACGGGCGCTTCTCTTTGGAGAAGCCGCCTGCGAATGTTCATCGTGTTCCGGTGCTTATCCGAGCCGCTGCCATTCGTCGGATCAACTTGATTAGACCAGAACCCTTCGGACAGCTCCTCCGTAAATGAAACGTACCTATCTCTCCTGGTGGCTAAGCTAGTGAGCATAGAGAGAGAAAGAGAGAGAGAGAGACGATACGTCCGAACAGTGGCACACCGGTAGCCACGTCAGCTTAGAAAATAATAGCGGTAATAATCCCTCGGGTTGCAACAAACCACGCGCGATGCAACCGGCGCGGCGTGGCGCGCGAGCCGCAATGACTCACTTCTATTTCGTCGGTCGTTGCACTTCAGCTTTTTCGAGGAATAGCGCGCGAATGCGTGCATCAAACTCGCGATCTGCCCCGATCCCCGGAGAACCGACTAGTGCGCGCCTGTGCAACGTCCGCGTGTACGTGCACCGATGTAATTATAGATTGTGTCTCTGCGCGACCTCTGCGCCGGATCTTATCCGAGCATCGTGGAAAAGTATCAAGCGCGATCGTAATTATTGCGCCAACCAGCTTTTAACAAACGGCCGCCCTCGCCTGTGGATCTAGCCTCTTCCAGATCGACGTGGCGATCGATCCTGGAACGTGTGGGAGGATTAGAGGACGAAATCGGGCGCGGCTTAAGAGAGAAAGGAACGGGTCGCATTTTAAAGCTGGTCCAATCAATCGATTACTAAAGATTATTCTGAAAAGACAAATTAAATTAAATTCTTCTCCTCTTAGAAGATTGGAGACCCAGGCTGAAGACGGTAGAATAACTTGGAAACGAGACTTTTCCCGCAACCTGAGCGTGATGCAAGAGGACCCGGTAGAGTTGAAGCTGAATCCGTCAATCGATTACTAAAGATTATTCGGAAAAGACAAAAATTAAATTCGTCTCCTCTTAGAAGATTGAAGACCAAGGCTGAAGACGGTGGAACAACTTGGAAAGGAGACTTTTCCCTGAACCTGAGCGTGATGCAAGAGGAGCAGGTAGAGCTGAATCCGAGATCCTACACCCGCGTGTGTAAGATCCTTTCTGGCCGGTCTATGAATCACATAGGCGTAAGAAACGGATAGGCCAGAGCACAAAGGGGGTAAGCAGGAAACGCGTACGACAGGGAGAGCTTGTTGAAGTAGGGAGAGACAGAGAGAGAAAGAGAGGGGGGGATACGGAGGTCGGCGCACCGCGGAGGAAGGCAAAGGAGAGACAGCACGCGGGGCAACCCGAGCAAACCGGGGTGGTCTCGACTTCACCGTTGACTAACTGCGACACGACAAGCTGCCATACCCGGTTAAACTCTCCCGTGGCTCGATTGCATTCGACGGGGAACAAATTAATGTTTGCTCGCCACATCTGGGTCGCCCGGAGTACCCGCTCCTCTCGGAGGACCCGCGTGCCTCGGATATAACCGATTGAAAAGGCTGCGGGGACCAAGCGGGTTATCGATGACAAGGCGACGAAACGTATCAAAATACGCTGAAGACGCCTCTCCGGATGGATATTCGATACCCGTCGCCAGAAAGGATACCCTTGCATTCGGATGGCAGGTGAAGTCTTAAGGGTACACCTTTTCTTCCTGCGATCAACGGACTCGTTGTTTTTTATTTTAACCCCTCGCCGATCTGGAACTTCTTTGTCCTGACTCGCTTCGTTGGCAAAATTAGAATCTCTACATGATAAAAACAATTCCGATATCTGAATTCCAACGTCTCTGCTGTATAAACGGCGGTGTAGAATGCTCGAGGTGTAGACAATGTTTCAGTTGAATCGATGTTAATCGATATTCCCGTATTCCGATCCTGTCACTGGCGCGAATCGAGAGAGGCATTCGCTCGAAATTTGTCACGGCACGGCGCTCCCAACACCACCGACACGGAACACTCGTTGCCTGGAACATTGACTTGCACAAGTGCGACGCGAAAATCGGCTTGGTCATCGTAGAGCATCGAGAAATATCAAGGCTGCGAGGTGTATGTAGCCGTGCAACGCGTTAACCAGCCGCGCAATGACAATGTTCTTCTCGCGCTTTCTCGATTACGCAAATTCAGGATCGGCACCGAGAGATAATAGTAGAGGCTTGGTTCTCTGTTCGAAGGTGACTGATGATCGTTAAATCGTTTAACGAACTCATTCCAAAGGAGCTAGCTAGACGTCGATCCCAAATAAATTTCAATAAATTCCAATAGCGTCGAGTTGATCGGTCCTCGAAGAACCGAAAGTACTATCGCGGGGCCAGAAGCGTGTGTAAACTAGTTAACTAAGCTATGGTCGGTGAGAGATAACGCGGGACAGAGAGACGCGGTGGCTTAAAACATCCGATAAGGAGCAGACGCGCGCGGGACGCTTAACGATTTCATAAACGAGATAACGGCGGTGGGCAGAGCTAATTAAGCGATATAATCCGTGCGTTCTGATGGCCGTTAAAGGCAACATCAAATGTACACTTATCCACCGTGGAAGATACTTAAGATAAGCCCGCGGAACATCGGCCTGCCTAATTACCAATGACACTCGTATACCAAAGAACGATTATAATGCGCGCCGGTGTCTAGCGCACTATGTTTTAACACGCTATAAAATAAGCCATATCTCTGACAGCTACATAGCCACGAGCACCAGGTATATACGCTTTCAATTTGCCGAACGCAATAGCAGGCCGACGAAAAACGCAATCGCCGCGCAAAGCGGCAATTACAGTACCCGCGGACGGAGGTTTCATTGCAACCAGTAATTCTCGTTCAACCAGTTCCCTTCTGGAGCCAACCTCCTCGGATATCATTCGATAATTAGTCAGCAGCTCGCGCTCACAGTTTCTTCAAATTTCAGGAAATCACTCGCTTCCTTCCAATGTGTGGTCTACCCGAGAAACTCTACCTCCGATTGCTGCCTTCGCCTACCTGTTCTCGGTGAATCAACAAAAACTGATTTTTCCGCATTACCTTGTCAGAATGTGACGGGAATAAATGTAAATTTTCGGACAAAGAGATTCAACGAATGATTCGACGCATTAAAAATGGTTTTTATCAGACCGTTCAGAGTTTTCACCGATCGAGGACCGTTCGCTATAAGGTCCACCGAGTCGCAGGAGGATAAATAGGCGGGTCCCGGTGTAGCGAAGTGGTTGTACCTGTACAGGACAGGTCCGCAGCCAGAAGTTGATCCACGATTATGGCCGCGCGACTGTCCTTGTTCGTTCGATCTGGTCCGATAACCGGGGCAACCCGCGCTGGCTATTCGTGGAGTGGTTTTCGGCGAAGAATCGTTTTCGATGTCGAGCCAATCTGCCTCGACCCGGAATGTGGCGGGTGCATCCCGCGGACAACCCGCTGGGCCACCGATTTTTCGACTCTTAACCCCGGTGATCCGCAGGACAAACGACTTTCCGGCCGCGAATAAATTCTCGACGGCCGTTCCCGTGCGCGCCCGTGCGCCGGCCGCGCGGTGAACAATCCGAAAATAAAAATAACAAGCAACGAGTTATGCGGCCCCGGGGCGAACGAAAGGCCCGGGCAATAATTGAACTACAAACACGGACCCCATTGTTAAGGCTCGCCCGGATTTGCGACGGTCTTTGCCCCGAAGGTGCACGCCTCGCGATGACATTTTCTATCGCAGGACACCCACTCCTCGCCGATCCGCAGGTGTGTCCTTCCGTTTCTTCATCGAATTTCTGTAGGTCTGATAATTTTCACGAGTCTGTGAATATTAAAGGATCTACATGCAATTTGTAAACTAAAGAAATGAAAGAATCTGAATTCGGAAAGGCTCGCGATGACATTTTCCATCGCGGGACACCCACTCCCCGATAGGACGAGAGCGCAGGTGTGTCCCTTCCGTTTCTTTTCAGTCCCGGTCTCCGATCCGCTCTTTTCTGCTCTTTTACTGCTCTCCCATGTAGACCACACCGGTCCAGGAATGCATGGCACTTTCTTCGTCTCTTTATGGAAACGCGAGAAGTGTGCGAATCGGTTCCTCGGCGTTCCATGGTCCGAGTCACACCGAACAGAGAAAGGTGCGAGCTAGAGTGAGCACGATGAAGAGAGAAGGGAATTCTTGTGTACGGTTCGCGAGGCGAACCGCACCTGCACGATTCCTATTCCTTACATGCAATATCACTGTCTCCCCGTGATTACGGCGTACGCGAGCTTACCGGGAGAACAGAACGCACCTGATGGTGTTCAGGTGAAACTCCCCTCGGTGCGCCGCGGCGCGCACGCAGAAAACGCGCCACGCTACTTATCATATCGCGAACCCGTCATTAATCTCCGCGCGGTCGACGCACGGTGACTATGGATGCCTCGAACGAGCTGTGTGTCTCGAAGCATCTCAGGTAGGATCCACTTTATTTCGCCATCGGACGTGTGGATTTTATCAACAACAACAACCAACGAAACGCGCAGTGGAAATTAGATGACTCGCGGAGACGTTAACCCCTTCGCCGTGCGATTCTCTTCACTGCTACAATCGCAGAAACTTCTCTATCACTAATCTTAAAGCTTGAGCTCTCTCTCCATTTACAGAAAGACATCATTCATTTTCGCCCAAGATTATTATTGCACGATATAGCAATTCGAAGACACGCTTCTTCTCAAAAATGCTACGCACTCGAACATTTGTGTTAGCCAGTTCTGGAGTAAAATCAGATCCAATAATGGCAGAACCATTATGAATCGAATTCCTACCGCGCCTACCGGCATGCAACTTTGCTACCACGACGCCAGTCAAGCGTTCCGGTTGCCTGCAGGGGGGCGCAGACGTTAAGTAGAGTTGGCGAAACTGACGCCAGTAAAAGTGCATCCCGTTGCAGTGATGATTACGAAGATTTAAATACGATTTCGTAGTTTTGTCCTCGATGAGCAAGGCCAACGGTGACCAGCAAATACGATTCGATCGCGGGACCACATAGACCGGTGGACATAAAGGTAACCATAAAGAAATCGAACACGACTGTGCTCCGACGATGGTGACCATTGACTGTTGTGGGCGTCGAAGAATAAACATAAACCTCTCGGGCAACGGTCGGGCAAAAATCATCGACAATAGCGGATCCAATCTCTAAGAAGAAATTGCTTCAAACAGAGCGCAAGTGTCTCTCCTCTCTGAATTCATTGCGGTAGGTTTCCGCGTGATTTTATTGCTATTCGTGGCCCTTCGATCACTTCGGCTGGCCATCGATACTTCAAACTAGCTTTTTATATTTTCAAGAAATACCTTTCGTAGTAACTAAAGTGTTGTAGAAGAGGATAGGAAAACTAGCCACGGTACCTAATGGAATCGTTCGATTTTTCTTTAAGACTACGGTTTTCGACTCTCGATAAATAGAATATCGAGAGCCGAGCGCTCATAGTTCGAAGGAGTATTCCTTAACACTCCGGTTGATTCATGGCGCGGTCATACTCTCGAAATCGTAAGAAGTGACGCGTCCTGGGAGGGACACCGGTATCCTGTCAGGGATTACCAACCAAAGGATCCTCTTAACAACTGCCGGCCAATCGCATAGTTCGCAGCGGTGGATATATCTCGAGCGGACCGTGAATACGAGTCATGGCACGCTCGTAAAAAGGTGAGCCGGTGACAACCACTATGACGTGAAATTTACGACGCCGAGGTCGTAGCCCAGGTCGAATCGTGAACACCGCCGGACAAGTTGTCGTTGACGTTAGCAAAAACGTCTCCTAGTGCAGTCTCACCTATGGTTCGTGCGTTTATCATCGAAATGGACACCGGATAGTCCACGTCCATTTCAATGGCTCCGTTTTCCCTAACTCGAAATTGATCGTTCTCGAGACGATCGCGTTCTACGTCACGTCTCTATCCGCGATCGGAGATATAAAAACAATAATGAATTAAACTCTTAGGCCGTTCGTCGGAAACGAGAATTCAAACAAGAGGTCCACATGGGCAGCTCATAAGGAAGAGAAAATTCACGCAAAGTGATGCTGCTGATAAAGCCTTTGCAGAGTATTTCTCGGCCAAACAGGTTAATTTATCGAACCCCCTTCAGCGAAATATAGAGGACAGGACAGAGGGAGGAATAAAAAATGTCCTCATCAGTCTCATCCCAGGCCTCATGCAGATGAACGATGCTCAACTGAGGAGTTATAAAAGAAGAGTATTACTTTTTATAACAGTATTATATACTTATAACATTATATACTAATAATAAATATTAAATACTAATAAAATTAAGGTAAGTGGCTGGAGGGGAAATATGTTAATTTTTATTAAATTATGCGTTCTTCCGCGCTGACACATTCTCTCATATTTGTATTCTTGTAATCAATGGCTGGAGCAACAGTTTCTACAAGATGGATATAAGATTCATTGGTCATTCTATGTATAAAACGCCAGAAATTTCGCATCACTCTCTTGCATTTCTCGTGCGCCAACAAATAATCGAGTGTGAAAATTATTTTCAATGTACGGATGTACCCATTATCTGCGGTTTTTTCTTCTTTTCATCCGCCGGTACCACGAAAACATAACGAAGTCTTCCTCATCACTAGAACTCATTTTTTAAAGTAAAAACGTGAAAACGCGTTCCTTTCTGTTCAAAAGACACAAATTGACTGAGAAGCAAGCGACCCGTGTGCGGACGGCCTTTATTATTAAAAATGATACGAACATTGGAAGAGAACGTAGAAACTCGAAGCGTAAATGGTCCCGCTGCCATAACAGGCAGTCCAACCGTCGAAGTTAGGGTCCGGCCGTCGAATTAAGGAGACGTTGATAGTGGCGGGTTAATATAATAGCCGCGTCTCGCGAGATTAAGACACTTTTAAGATGGATGATGTGACAAAGCTTTGATTAATGGTCCCGCCGTAATCGAGCCGAGAAGTGATAATAATTCGTTAGTGTTCAACGTCACCAACACCGGTTCACAGAACCGTTCGTGACGATATTAATGTGACCAAGCCTTCCAACGTATCCAACACCAACACACGCTCTCTGGCCCGTCGCGTTTCTCATTAATATTTCAATTACCGACTCCCATTTACGATCGAATGGGGCGTCGCGCCTGGGTTGTGTGAGTATAATGAACGGTAACTTTGTCATTGTGCCCGACGACATCTCGGTCAACCGTGAGCGGCATTCCTATCAAAATTCCGGAATAGATTTACCATAATAAAATGATTATCATTAATGTCCCTTTTATGACGGAGCAATCTACCGCGACGAGTTCCACACAGAAGGGATTTCAGCGTTTTGCGGCTTCATCGGTCCGAGCATTCGATCGGGTTCTGGCTCGCATAATGCCGGGGTATTACGGGCGTAATGTGTGTTTACGACTGCGTATATGTAATGTAAAATCAACGTCACCAGCCGGCCGAGCGCCGGGACGACAGTAGAAACGGCGATTCAGTTCAATTCAGCCAGCTGACTGACTATTATTTATTGCTAAACGATCCCCTTGTTTTCCGCGGTTCTCGATCGTGCATCTGAGCAATTTTTCATCGGTGTTGCGTCAGGAAAACAGGATCTGTGCCGTGAAAGATTCGCGATTAATCCGACGCCTTGCATTCCGCACGAGTCAGCGACTGATTAACTCTTGTGCATCGTTCAGATTTTCATTGGCTTGCATTTGCATTATTTTAATTAGCACATCTTTATCTCTATCTCTATATATAATAAAATCGTGTTAGTCTGTCTGTCTGTTTGTGACATTTCCACTAAAATTCGTTAAAAAATTATACCCATCTACTTTATTAGCGAAAAATGTGTCTTTTTTTAACTTGCGGAACTTACTTCTTTTTAATTGTAGTTTATTTTGCAGGATGTTCCATATATGTGCTTTTTTAAAGTCTTAAAAATTTTCGAGTTCCACGTTTAAATGCACATTCGCTACATTTTTTTCGATTAAGATTAAAATCGGGATGAGATTTCCTCTAAAATTCACAAAAAAAAATTATTCCTACACACTATCGTAATAAATTTATTTTTTGTAATAATTTTATAATTAATTTCGTTAAATTCCGTTGTCTAAAAATAAAATCTCTATCTGTATTAGAGACCACCTTGTGTGTGACGATTGGACATTTCATTACGTTAATGATCTCCAGGATTTTTAGATATTTAGATATATAGAACGATGAACGCGAAATATGTAATTTGATGTAAATCGAAATGTTCATGAAAAAGTTGTTAAAGCTCGTGTTTTCGGGTGAACATGTCTGTACCGATGAAGAAAGGGTTAAGTATCGCGCTAAACCGCGCCGAGATCGGGCGAGCGATCGAAATTAATTTCAATGGGGAGTGTTTTATGGCCCGCTGCGTTTCGAGAGTTATTTGAAGTCGCGTCGTACGGTTTCGAAAGTGCTGGCGTCCGGAATTTAAGGATCCTTCACGGCCGAAGGAAACCTTAAACTCACTTCTCCAGCCCCCATGCGATATTTTAAGGTTCGCGGGTTTTTTTCATGGCGACGCGACATCAGGAACCATAACCCCTTGACCCGTTGAACACGTCGGAGGATAAATCGTTCCGAGGTGGGGAGGGCCCCTAACCCGCGAAGAAAATTCGTGGAGGCCCGGTATCGTCGGGATGAGATTTTTGTCCCCTATGTCGGGTGCAGATCCGCGTTTAATCGCCTACCCGCGTAATTAATTGGCCGCGGTAACGAACCGCTCGCGCGGCAGAGGCCTTCGAGAGTCTCGAGAGCCGGCGGAATTACAAACATTTATCATCTATTAATTAAGCGATTAGTCCGGCGTCGCTAACGAGAGCCTAGCGTGTGATGGGAATTTCTTTGGCTCGCGTCTAATGCCGCCGGGTAATTTCTATCTCCTACGGACCACGGGACCGGGACTAGGACCGAGGCAATCGAGATAATCGGATTCTAATTCGGTTCATTATAAATGTGGATAGATTACGGCGCGGTTTCTCCATTACCGTGCGATCTGTTACACGTTACTTCACGCCGCGCGAGCCGGGCCACAGATTAAACCTTTGTAGTAATTATCCCGGGGAACGTCACCCGGTCAATTATTCTATGTCGCGTGTTTCACAACGTAAGGAATTCGTCGATCGGCTCTTTCGTTTAGAATCGAACGAGTTAAGGTCTAATCTACTTTGCGCGTCTGAATGCAGCGTTTTGCGATCCATACCCCATTTGTCGTAGCTCTTTTCTGTGCCTATGGACGCACAAGTTTGCGTTGCTATGATGCGATTTCGTATGTCTTTCCTTGCTTTTCGCCTAAACTCAAACACGTGTGTCGATCGACTTACGATATGTGTTCGGCACATACAATCCTGATCGTTCGAGGATCTACAAATCCTCGTCGTTGGTTATCGCGGGCCCGTCCGCGTCCGCCCAGAAGGGAACGACAATTGTTACAGTTTACGTTTGTACACGTATCGAAATGAAGATGCGTGGGCGGCAAAGAGAAAAGACACAGGTAGATTCGCGAAAATATACGACGCGTTAGCGTGCTCGCGCAGGTTCATAGACGCAACCGTGTTCGATGGTGTCTCGAAAAATTGACGAACCTAGCTAACGAAAATGTGTTATTTTGTATAATATAAAGATGAAGTTTGTCCGAACTGCTTGAAGAAGCGAACCCGCCAGTTCACAAGCTGGGGGCACCGGAAGGAGCCGTGGCAGCACGAGGGAACGAAAACGAGGCTCACCGGGGGAAATTTGTGTCCGTGTTACTCTTCCCCTTTTCTCGAGTTCTTTTCGGGCGAGCGTGGGTGCATCATGTTCTGGTTTCGCAAGCCACCCGTCGCAATTGTCCGGTGACGCGCCGCCCCCACGATTTTCTCTCATGTAGCCACGAGAGGAACCCCAAGAGGCCCAGAGCGAGCTCTATGAGGAACATTACAGCGTAGAATTTCGCGTAGGTTGCATCGTGTCGCCTGTGAAGCGTGGCGCCACCGTGGCGGGACAATCCGCGTTACACCGATGCCACGCGCTCGTTTTACAACCGGCGAGACACGGGATACACTTCTACGTGTTACAGTTCCACGTGGGGCGCGTTTATCAAACGGTTGCGCAACCGTTGTCGCGAAATTGATCGCGCGGAATACTCCGTTACAGACCCCATTATTCCATTCTTCCCCGAGCGTGGGTCGTAGAAGCCTGTCTCTCTCTCGGCTTCGACTCTCCGTTGGCTCAGGCCCCTTGATTCAGTAATTGCGGGCAACAGTATTTTTCATCTGGGGCCCAGGGCCCTGGATCAATGCTCCCCGATCGGATCGGGCCCGGCCCAGGCCCGATTCAGACATGATAAAATTATCAGAAAGAAACATGACGGCGATTTCGTCGATAATGAACAACGATGAGGTACCGTTGTAACAGCGCCGTAGCCGAGCACCGGGGTGAGGGTGCCGTGATCGTGATCGATGTAGATCATTTCCTCCATCTATCCATGGCAATCCTTGCTAGTCCGGTATGTCTCCGCTGGTGTGTACGTATACATATACACGCACGTACGGTGTGTTCGTGTACGAGTTTATATACGTGCATTACTAGCCGGTCGAACGCGATCCGTTTCCGGGTCACGCCATGGCAGGTTGACGCCGGAGGTGGCTGTAGTCCTGCTGTCCCTAACTCTCTCTCTCTTTCTCTCGAGGCTCAAGCATCGATTAGCATTGGTTCCTGGATTATCGTGATTGGCTCGCGGGATGATTTGCAACGGAGAAACGTTTATACTTGGCGCGTCGCATGACCGGCCACAGGATTCTACGTCACTCGTGGTAGAATCCGGAGGGCAGAACCGGAATAGATTTCAGATCACGCTTTTATCCACGACGCGACAACTGTTGAATATGTCCGACTTTTATAGCTCCGGCACGTCAACACGGAGTTTTACACACCGAGCCGCGGCGCAACCCGCGTCCATTGTGTTCCCACATACATTAAGACGGTTATCCAGTTTGCCGGGGCTGCGCCATAGAGGATATACGAAAAATGAAATTAGAAAGGAGCGCAGCGCCGAATAAATAACTTTCTCGGCCCCGTATATGTTCCCTTTTGTTGACCATACAATAAGACCTGCGCCAAACCAGGCCTTAATTGCGCAGAAACTGTTTCTCGTGAACCAATAAAGACACCTGCGAACCACGAGAGCCGCTACGGCTACAAGCTATCCGAGTCTTCCAGATTACGTAACGATCCATGCCTAACCGAGTGTGGGACTCGCTGTCTTTCAAGCTGGAACAGCACGACGAGAGAGAGAGAGAGAGCCCGTAGATTCAAATCTCTCCTCGACGAGCAAAATCGTATAAACTGCGAAGATACGATCTACAATCGGCCACGCCTCGGGAGAAGACCGAACTCTCCGGCTTTACCGTATACGTCGGATACGGTTTTTGACGTATCCAAGCTGGGATTAGCATAAGGCGCGTCCCGTGGGCTTATCGGGAGTCGATACCGCGTTTATTTTCCGAATAAACATGCTGAATAACGGAAGCCATCACTCTGCAACGGCGCAGACAATAGTACTGCCGCGACGGAACGATTCCTTATAAGATCCGACCGTCCCCTGCTCGCATATCTTCGCGACCACCCCGTTATACGAGTTTGCATTTTCTCCAAAAAGGGAGTGTGTACCTATTTTCGGGGGTGGTTCAGGTTCTCTGAAGTACTTCACGCAGTCGCGCAATTTGTCTGCAAGATGAATACAGCGATGAATAACATGTATATATTTTATTTTAAAAAGTTATAGAACTTACAGATTCATTTCACTCCACTGCCTGCCAACGCCGCGCCGCATTTCGTTCTGTGCTTCTCTATATTCGGCTCTCTATTGGAGTCTCACTCAGCGCGGTAGACGCAGTCATACATCAAAAATAGTGTCCGGGTACTATCATTGTCCGTGTAAAACACGACTGTCGAACAGTAAAGGGGCATTTACTGTAGAATGGAAAATGCGTAAGATATCGACAGAAGATCATCCAGAGAACGGTCACTCAGCTGGTAAAGAACCATCAGATGATAAATGTAGGAATTCTGCAACCAACTGTTGTACATGAAGAGAACTATGAAAACCATAGTTCTTTCAGAGACCCCTAACAGATGGACTACCATGAGGGTTTGCTAGTTCACGTGCGAGGTGTCGCAGAAAAGGGATTTAAAATAACGACCAGAAGAGACCCTAAAACTCACGTACTCAGCGTGATCACAGTCAGGTATACTAATCGTTTAAAGTACTCTAACTCGTTCTCTTTCCTGGCCAGTGAATCAGTAATGCCTGCAGTACTGTTTTTAATTGAAAACTGCTTGTTCGACGAATTGTGACAGTGCTCCGCCATTTTGAAGCTGCACACAGGCAAGCAGATCAACGTGTGTGAGAGACAAATAAAGTGAAATGTCTGTGCTGCAAGGTGTATGTACTCTCTCCTAGTTGTAGCAGGTGAGAAAACGTATCGAGCACACCCGAGTGTTCATTTTTTCTTGAAATACAATTCTAAGATAGTCGACGGACTATCGATTCGGGAATACCGGCATGCTCTCGAGAATAAAACGGAGTCCATCGGTAGAATTTGCTCCGTCGTTGAAACGTTTTCAAGGGTAACAGGTGGGTATTGAAGAATGATGTAAGACAGTGTCTAACTCCAGCATTGACTTTCTCCGATTCTTTTAAGGAGATAGCGCCGCGGCTGGGTGTGGGTGTAGCAGTGCGCGTGTCCGTGTGACAGAACAGACAGGAGGTAAGGTCATATACCCATCGCTACAAGTGGTTCCTCCTCCATTCACGCTCTGCACAACCGTGCAACCAAGTGTGCACCTTCTTCTCAGGGAATACCGGCTCCAGTGTCTCTCCGTGCACGATCATGATCGATCAAACGCCGCTCAACAAATGCTACGCGCTGCTCGTCCTAGTTTTCGCGGTCACTGCCAACCCTACCAATTACTCGGACATTGATCTGCCAGATGATCACATCAAGTATTACTTCAACTCTTTTCCCACGATCGCTGAACACTGCCGCAACGACACCGCCTGTCCCTACAAGGTAATTTATGTACTCAATCAAAATGTATAGATTATTTAAAACGTTTTTGTATTTATTATTGTTGGATTACTTTCGGTTTATAAAATTTCGCGGTCTAGTTACGACTCTCGCGAGAGACTTCTTCAAAGCTAGTTGTCGAATGTCAAGGTAAACAGTAGATTCTGCTGAAAATTAGGCTGAAATTAGACGATAGTGAGAGTAGAAATAAGGTGAGATTGGTGAATGGATTTGAATGGTCCCCTGAGGGGACCTAATATCATATACTATCTACTTGTTGAATGTCTCTGTATAATTAAAGGATACACTTTTTTCCGTGTCGAACCCTAACGCGATTTCACACAATTAGCAAAGAATTTCTGTTGGAAAAACATTTTGTCGAACTTAGGACAGTCTAGATACGAAAGCTTGCTGGGGTTACGAGTTGGATTGCAAGCATGAAGATTCGTTTTCGGTTGTTCGGTGTCCAGGTGATCACAAAGGATGGGTGACCACGAAGAAAGCGCAATTAGACACGTTTTACGCTCAAGGCGATTTTGGTTACGTTCGCGATCAGCGGAAAGAGATGTCGATCTTCTGCGAGCCGTTATATCTCGTGAGTTTAAATTTAAAAAAAAATAATAACACGATAATTGTCATTGACAGAAGGTTCTTTCTTGATAGGACGATTCATCTCTAGAATGCTCGGAGCACATGAGATTTTGTAGAGCGAGGAATGTGATGATGAATTTTACGGATTTGCTCAAAAGAAAGGATCCCATTCGCTACAAAATGGACGTTTTGAGCGAGGGTCAAGTCGGCGGATACTGCACGTAAGTAAGACGAACGACGATCCTAAGAAGAAATGTTAAACTACGTTGAATGATGCAGATTGAACGAGAAAAGACTGCAAGCTAACGCGGATCACATAAGTCCGCTGCAATCTTGGGGACCGGAATTAAGAAACTTCCGGAAGCTACCTCGACCGCCGATCGTCAACAACGACTGTGATATAGTGATCGAGAAGCCGACGTACATTATGAAGATTGACGCTAGTAAGTGACAAGAACGAATAATTTAGTAAACGGCGAATTACGCGAGTGTGGTCACGACAAAATTTCACGTCCGTTCATCCGTTAAAGTACGTTTGTTTCAGTAGTAAACATGTACCATCACTTTTGCGACTTTTTCAATTTGTACGCGTCATTGCACGTAAACCTATCGCACCCCGCCGCCTTCAGCACTGATAATCACGTAATGATCTGGGAAAGCTACAGGTAACTGACACCGGCCCAATAAAAACAACCGAGAGACATTAGATAGCAATAAATTCTGTCGCACTTTCAGCTATCGGTCGGCGTTCCAAGACACCTTCGAAGCTTTCACGAGAAACCCGCTGTGGGACTTAAAAACGTTCCGAGGGAAAACCGTCTGCTTCAAGAACCTCGTGTTCCCGTTGCTGCCTCGTATGATCTTCGGACTGTACTACAACACGCCTCTTGTATTACGATCTTTTTTAATCTACACAATTCGAGACTCGAATATTTTTCTAAACAAACGAAATGTTTCAGATCTACGGATGCGAACAGAGCGGATTGTTCAAGGCGTTCGGCGATCATGTACTGCACAGACTCCGCATACCTCTTCACGAAAGAAATGACCAAAGGATACGTGTCACTCTGCTCAGCAGGGATACGCAGTATAGGAGAATTTTGAATGAAGACGATCTGGTAAAAGCACTGCAGAAGAATCCCGAATACAAAGTGAAAAAGGTAATTTTTAAAAAGATAATTGAGAGTCAGCTAACTTTTTAGCGTTCAGAGAATTGTTTAAACCTGTGAAGAAATTTTCATACATAAACGCTATTGTTTCAGGTAGTTTTCAATAAGAAAGTTCCATTCAAGAAGCAACTAGAGATCGCGAGAAACTCTGACATCTTCATTGGAATTCACGGAGCTGGTCTGACGCATTTGATGTTCTTACCAGACTGGGCAGCTGTATTCGAAATGTAAGTACCACTTAATTGATCGTTCAATGATTACTTTTCGACTCATGAAAAATATGGTTTAGATACAACTGCGAGGATCCAGGTTGTTACAAGGATCTAGCTCGGTTGCGCGGCGTGAAATACTTCACATGGGAAAATACATCGAAACTGGTGCAACAAGATCCCGTAAGCGATAATTTCGATTCTAATATCACAAACAAGAGCTGAAGTTCATGATTATTAAAATATAATAATTTATATGCTATAGGGAACGCACCCTGACGGAGGAGCCCATGCGAAATTCACGAATTATAGTTTCAATGTCGACGAATTCCTCCGCATAGTAGCCCTAGCCAGGGATCACGTGAGAACTCATAGCGAGTTCATAAATTTCATGAGTAAACGAATCCAAAGCAAGAGATCTAACACGAAGAATGAAACAAGCGCGAGTAACGTGAAAGAAACTACCGAGCCGAAGAGAAAAGCTAAACTGAAGCCTGTTCAATCCAAAGATGAACTATAATGAATTCTTAGACAACGAATTTTAACATAAGCTAGCAGTTTCAATTGAACAAACAACTTGTTACCAGTTAAGTTACTCTACTTATTTTTATACCGATATATGTACATACTTATTTTGATTAAAAAAGGAAGAAGACGGAACAAATACGGATATGTCTAACGGCAATGATACAAAACGTTCTGACGCTGTAAGTATATTTCGCCTGCAAATATACAAAAATTCCCCGACGTGTAATTAATACAAAAGAATTACAACTTAATCTGTATCTGATTCCTATACAGGAATAATACTGATAGTACGTTCAGAGCCATGTAGGCAATAAGTATTTGTAGAGCTCTGAACTGACTTACATGCAATGTAGGTATTAACATGTTAACACCACCGGTCATCAAGTTTGCTAGTAGGAAGAAGAAGAGACCGTTATAGTTCACAGCTTCCAGTATTTCGATCGTGATCACGTTTTCATCGGATTCTTCCGGCACGTGTTCTCGTTTATTTCTTCGGTCCGTTTTGTGCGTTTTGGTCTTTCTTTCGGTAACATCTGGGTGTGTCATTGCGCGAATTAAAATGTCCGTAATTATCTCTATTAGTAACAATAGCGTAAGAACCATGACGCCTAACGTGAGTATCCACATACAGTACCCAGCGTTCGCCAATCGTCTCGACACCTTGAAGTACGAATCGCAGAACAAGGTGGCCGCACAAGTCTGAGCCGCTATCATCGACAATTTGATGCACAATATCATCGATTCGTTGTAACTCGCGTCGAGACTGTACCCGAATAATTTCATATTGATCGTTTTGTGCTGCATCGAGCTTTGAACGTACGAATTATAGGAATGTATTACTCTGCCCACAGCAACACCTATCAAATAGAGCCCCACGTATCCAGGCACAGAGACCATTCCCTCTCTGTTAGCAGACACAAAGTCGTCCCTTGGTTTGTTGCTCAACACCCATTCCTTTAACCCTTTGGTACTCAAAATGTACTCGTGCATCGATAGAATCCAGATGCCCGATAGCAAAGAATACTTTGAACTAATAGTGCTGGTTATAGAGCTGGTGAACAGTTTAACAAAGGCAAGGGTTATGAAGAAGTTCCAGTGTATACCGTACTCCGTTACATGCTTTTGGTAACCAATAAGTTCAATAGCAAGAGAACGACCAAAACCCAATATCAAAAGGGGAATACAGCTCTTTGCAGATTGCTTGATGTTCTTTGATAAAGTATGAACGAAACCTGTTCTCTGCTTTGGAGTAAAATCTTTGGCTTCCGGTGCTACCAAGGCATTCGTTAGTACAAATAATCCTACACCAGTGTCCATTAAACTGTACCCAAATACTTCAGTCTTGGCAAACTTTCGAGGGAAGATACGAAAGTCTATGGCTAATATACATATCGATGTTATAATATTAGTCAGTGCTCTAAAATTTGTGATGAATGGCTTTCTAGTCTGACTAGGCCTGCTACTGCTACCTGACGAGTTTGGATTAAGTCCAAGTACTAAAACATTAATAATAGATATGGATAGCATGGCGCAGCACACAGTAATAATGTACTCCGACAATACTGTACAACATAAGATGGATGGAATTACTAGTAGTACAAATTCTATTGTTACTTTAACATTCTTATGAACAAGATTCCTTAAAAGACCTAGCGTAGTAGTGGTTAGAAGAATACTACATATGTTCGGCATGATCGCATGCACAACTTCTCTGGCTGTAGTTCCGCCATGATTCGAAACGAATGCTTCTTGTTCTTGGCGATAAAGGTTTTTGTTCCATACATTTGACATTTTTATCAGAGGTGTAATTATTTAGTGTTCTTGATCACTATCGCCCTGGAAAAAGATATTTTAATCTATTGTATACATCTTTCTTATAGCTCGCTCACAATTACACTGTGGATCTTTATACAATTCAAAATTGTAGTAAAATTTTAAAACTTCAAGATGTATACTCTGTTTGGATTCTATTCCTTGCAATCGATACAGACAATTTTTATTTTGCATAAAGATCAGGTCTACTCATAATGTATAATACTACAATTTCGAAGACTTTCAAGAATCAAATGGTTTGATAAACTTACTTCAAAATACATATTTTTAATTCATTGTTCCGAAATCGGTTTATCATGGCGAATAAAGTCACAGACGAGATAGACGATTGATGTAATCCCTTGCGGACTTTCATGGCCCAATATTCTACTATACCGATGGAGTATGGAGATTCCTACAGATTCCTATCAGCTGATATTATTGGCGTATATATATAGTATATATATCAGTGACTAGGTGTTAGGTCTATTCCAGTCTATTGCTATATCTCGTCTGTGGTAATAGCATGGCGGGAAGCATTGTTTTCGAACGTTCACGTGTGCAAGTGTAATTTCAAAATGCTTGAAGAGTATTTGCTAAAAAACCATCGAGAAGAGTTGGAGCAGATTCTAGACGATGTCGATGTTAATACGTTCTATTCTATTCACATAAAGTAAGTACTTTCTACGTAATTTCAGTTCGAGAACTGTTAAAGTTCGAAGTTGATTGTTTTTCAGTTTTGTATCATTATTCGAAGCTGATACCGATATAGCACAGAAGATTCTACAGTATCCTAGATATTATTTGCCTCTGTGCGATGAAGGCGCGATAACCGTTCAAGAAGAAATAGCGAAAGCAGAACAAATTGTAAAACGACAGGTATGCCTCAGTAGAAAAAGTATTATTGAAAGAATACAATAGTTTTGATGATTTTTTCACAAAAGAATGGTCTTCTATTAAGAAACCATCAAAACTTTTCTACTTGTTCATTAATTGATGCCTAATCTTTCTATTTTACCTATTTTGAATAGATTCATACGAGGATTACTGCCGTGCCATTCACAATTGACCAGGGCCAAATTGGCCAACTGGTATCAACAAGTGGTATAGTGGTTCGAGTATCTCAACCAACAGTGCTAAGACTCATTCAAAAATATAACTGCAAAAAGTGTAAACACATTAACATTTTAAAAGTTAGTAGAGTACCTTACGACTGCTGCATATATTCTTCAATGAATTGGTAATTTATATACTGTTGGATTTTAGTATGAGTGGGAAACTCAAGGGTTCCCAGATTCCACAGAATGCGAAGAGTGTCATACTCCAAACATAAAACCTCAGACAGCCTTTGATCCAGAGGACTCATCCGATTGTCAAGAAATAAGAGTACAAGTTAGTTATAGTCATAGTTCAGTCTTTATCATATCTATAGTAAGCTTAATTCACTTTAAGTATTTGATCAGGAAAAATGTAATATAGACACTAGTAAATCTCTGGCTGAAGAGCTACAAATTATCTTGTTGGATGACTTAGTAGATAAATGTAGACCAGGAGATAATGTCGACATAAGGTAAATATTACTTGTATTTAAGAAAAAAAATTATTACTCGTAAAAAAGGTTTTATCAGTCACGAGTGCACTCTCTTAAATAAGTATCGCACAATTTCAGCGGTGTAATAGTAAGAGTATGGAGTCCTTTAAAAATTGGTGAACGTTTAGAGGCAACAACCTTGATGCTAGCAAACTGTGTCTCTGTGAGACGCAAGGTATCCGAGACAATCTCCAGTCAAGAGGTGAATGATGTATTCATTGGTTACTGGGGACAATATAGCGAGAATCCTCTGCTTGGTAGAGACAACATCTTAGCTTCGATTTGTCCGCAATTGTATGGAATGTACATCGCAAAACTAGCATTGGCAGTAGTCCTAGCTGGGGGTGTTCCAAAGTGTAACGAAAGCGGTGATTATCTATTCAGTATTTTCTCTCTTTATTACATTCCGATTACAAAAGCGCAAAAATATTCATAAAAAATAAGGAACAAGAGTGCGAGGGGAGCCGCATCTTCTTTTAATCGGTGATCCTGGAACCGGCAAATCCCAGCTGCTTCGAGCAGCGTCCCGTTTGGCTGTACGATCGGTTCTGACAACTGGTATCGGATCAACTGCAGCTGGACTTACGGCGACTGCTGTCAGAGTTAGTTGTCTTCCATGAAATTGTTCACCTACAGTAATCATTGATTTGAGACACGAGCAGACACTTAAGCTTCCTCTCTTTCTGGATAATAATGTCCGAACACTTATGACAAAGATTAAGACGTTTGCTGTCGGTTTACCTGTGTATTCATGTTCTTGTTCGTAGCATTAAGTAAAAGTGCATAAGCTTCTAAAAAATCACAGCAAACGTTTTAACCAATGGAAGCGAGAACACTGGTTAAGACAATTATAAACAGGACTCGGATGGTTGGCATTTGGAAGCTGGAGCATTGGTGTTAGCTGATGGCGGTATATGTTGCGTGGACGAGTTCACGACAATGAATTCTCAGGACAGGACCTCGGTACACGAGGCGATGGAGCAGCAAACGATATCCATTGCCAAAGCCGGGTTAGTCAGCACGCTAAACTCAAGGTGTTCGGTAATAGCAGCAATTAATCCAAGTGGCGGTCAGTTCGACGATGAGCAGGAATGGGAAACAAATTTGGGTGATCCTCTTTTATCAAGATTCGACTTAATATTGATATTGAAGGACAATATGGATGAAGTGTGGGACAAGCTGACATCTGACCACATTTTGAAAGCAGCTTATGAGAACAGAGAGAACTCGGGGCAAATGTAATTAATTATATATAGATAATAATTATGATCTTGTTCTTTCCTAATGCTCTAATCCAATTGTATCCTATCAGAGACTCGATTAATCACATTGAGTTGCTAAAGACAGAGGGGATATGGAAAGAAGAGTCTCTACGGGAATATTTGGCCTATGTTCACTGTTTGCAACCGGAAATGACAAAAGAGGCGGAGTTGGTGCTCAGAGCCGCTTATCTATATCATAGATCTAGGCCAGAAAGAAGGGAAGAACGTACCACAGTGCGATTACTCGATAGCCTTATCAGGTACCACGATCGTTGAATGATTGATTATTGAATGATAAATGATTCATTTTGGCTCATTGATTGGGAATAGTCAGTGAATTGGTTATTTGTACTCTACATTATAATGCTTGAATGATTCTCATTACGTTTATCAGGTTCAAGTGATTATAAATGTTCTTCAGACTGGCCGAGGGTCATGCTAAGCTGATGTACAAGAAGAAAATTGAACTGATGGATGCCATATTTGTGGTGAAGCTGATTGGTACTGGAAGTTCTAACGATGTTGATCCTGGCTGTTTGTTCCCGGATGATCCAATGGCAGCGTATCGATCCGAAGGTATATTATTTTAATTTTTTAGCAAGTTTGTTATCACGTAATCCGTGTTTCTTCCGATTATAGGTGAAATAATATTGAGAACAATCGGTCTGGAACAATTAGAGAATTTATTGTGATCGTTTTACGAGTTACTCGATCGATCATGACAGAAGAAATTGTCGCATGTGTAATCTAAAGCTTTTATTATTTTCTCTTTTTCTATACTGCTTACATAAGTAAAAATATACCAGCATATTTATAAAATTTAAACAATCTCTTCGCGTTCACCTGTGTGTCAAGTACAAAAACGGAATTTACTTGGTTCCACTGCTATGCAATAAAGATGCTGTTTGGTAATCATTGGAATCAATTGAATTCAATTGTCTTGTATGTGTAAAAATAGATCTCGGGATGTTTGAGTCAGTTCGATACGAGTCTCGGCTAACAACAAAAGGTCTTGAACCTTCCACGATTCCTCGTTCCGTTCCCGTTCTCAGAACAATTGGTAGACGGTATTTCCGAGTCGATTTGAGAGATCCGATCAGATTTACCCGACTAAAGTAACAGCAACGATCTAACCTAATGTTTCCTGTGGTCTATAAATAATTTATTGTTCGTTAATAAATAATTAAACATGTGACAAATGGTCACACACACGCACACACTCTCTCGAGACAGAGAGAGAAAGGCTTTATACGCTCCTTAAACTTTACAAGGTGATAGAACAGCCTCCCCCAAAAAAGGATCCAAATAACAAGTATCTCGATAAAAGAAAGACCATATATTACACATTTGCAAGAAGTGTTTCACAGTACGTTCGTTGGAGGGAGTGTAGATTAAAAAGGACACCGACATTTCAGTATAATTCATCATTAAATTAACGATCAATCGGTCAACAATATCGGAACAATTAAACTCTATGCTCGTGGACACAGCTGTTCGAATTATTTTGATTTTCAGCAAGAACCGGGGGTTGTATTTCCCCTTCGAGAATTTTTCGCGCGATCGTCGTAGCATCGTGAACAGGTGCCACTAAAATACAAAAGCTAGCAATTATATAGTACGTATATAAGAAGCAATAATATAAGAATCAGTGATATGGTGATTAATAGCTCGCATTTTCTAGGTAGATGAACGAATCGTTCCACGACTCTGTTCCAAGTCGACGTGAACAATTAAAAACAAAAAGAATGTGCACGCCTCGTTTAGATTAGATACAGTCACGCACATGTACACACGCGCACACACACAAAAACACACCCATCCACCCCTTCACAACGCGCACATAGACGTTGCGTGTTAATCGGATTTTAAATACTGTTACGAAACGAAAGAGAGTACAGGTGTTAATGCTTTAAGCAATCGTTCGGATGCGGCATATTGAAATTTCTCGATTATTTACGTAACTCTTGATTTCTCATTTCTTTGTCTTTTATTTTCCGTTTTGTTCGTGACTCGACGAGGAAAAAGCATGCACGGGTACAATTCTATAAACACAAAAGCGATCCGCTCTCTGAATCGGTTACTATGGATTCTCGATGAAAGAATAGAATTCCCGCGGGACTATTCAGAGTTTCATGGTAATGCACGGCTCCTCTGACGTCGGAACTAGGTTCTCTATCCGTTTACTGAACAACAAAAGATTTCAGGATACCTGAAGAGCGTGTCGCGATCGCTTAATAACGGTGTTGATTAGCAGCGTTAGCCATTTGGGCGCGAACTGTGTTCGCGGCCATGTCGTGCACATGTTGGTTGCCAAAGAATGTTGTGGCGAATTCCTGTTGTGCTTTCGAAACGCTGGCGGTCGACGAACGGTACATACGATGGATCTGTTGGGGACACGATTATATATGTAGATGCTGAAGCAATTCTCAGATAAAATAATTAACCTCTGCATTCAACCTCATGAACTATTTAGCATTTTTTGGAAAATTCACTTTTCGACGTACCTTAGTCAACAATAAAAGGTCGCCGCCTGCAGCAGCGCCGAAACAAAAAGCCACGAAGAGTAGCAATATGCCGACAAAGATCCCCGAGGGCGTGCTATCGAACATCCTAATGGCTGCTATTATACCGCTAAAATTGCAAGTTAAGAATTAAAATGAATAATTTTAATTCCTTGAAACTGTTTTTTTGAAAAGATCGAAACGTTACCAAGTTCCAGCGCCAGGAATGCCTATGGACTGAATGGCTGTTACTATTAATTGAAAGAAGAAGACGAAGAAGAATACCATATAGTTGAACGAACTGTCGTTTCTGGAAGCGAATGATTTGATTAACAAAATGTAATACTTGGTAGCATCGACGAGTAATTGAATACTTACTTGAAGGCTTTATAGGCTGGTCGGAACCAGCACAGAAAGGAGAATGGAGTAAATAGTATGAGGTATAAGATCCCAAGACCAAACGTTGTAAATTCCCCATGAGTTAACAACAGCACAAATCCACCGATGACATTCAAAAGCAGAACACAGCCATGGACTGCAATTTGAAATGAAAAATACATTGATCTTTCTTCCGAGAGAATTCTTGATTTTCGTGGCAGGATTTTTTCAAACTTACACATCCACAATCTGTATAGTTGTCTCACTGTATTCTGAAAGTTTGATTGAATTTCCACCTCGATGTCTTGATAAAAACACGGTTGGAAGCAACACGTTTCAGGTAATGGTGGCCAATTCCGCATTGCTTAAATGTTAGGTAGTTTCGATTGATATGCAGCAGTGATGAGAGAATTTATAAAATGTTCAGTTTCTATTAATTGAACTCACGACGGTAGGCAGAACTCCTCATTTCTTCTTCTGTCATCGTTTTCGACTCAAGCTCTGGCCTTTGCTAAAAAATATAACAATTTTTTACAGATATTTGTAAGCGAAAACTTGCAATCAAATATTACTGAATATAATTCAGATAAACATACTTCCGATGGAGGAGATATGGTATTCCCAAGAGCGGTATTGACATTTTGCTGAGGAGTACGAGCGTAAGCAGGTGGTGGAGCCTCTTGGTTAGAAGTGGGAAGTGTGGCTGGCTGTTGCGTAGAGTTGAGTCCTCCATAAATTGGAGGATTCGAGGCACCTCTGACTTGTGCAGTTCCTTGTGAGCCTTGATCCGCGAAGGGATTATAGTCTTCTAAACCTCTATTGACTGGAGTAGAAGAGACAGCTCTCCTAATCGAAGGATCCTAATAGGTTCAAAACAATAATTACTTTTCAGTAATCGAAAGTACCATGGCTACATGGAAAATACAGAAATATATAAAAACTACTCTTGGCACATGTGAACGTGAATCAACAATATTTAAATCGCACAATATAGCATACATAAACAGCTACACTGTACTCAAAAAAATTTTCCATCAATTTTTCCTGGTATAGATTAGAAACAGCGAGTACCTGGAATAAAGTAGCTTTGAAATTAATTGTAATTGATTGATAGGTGTCGGGACACGGCAAATTTGCTGATAAGTCGACTTAAGAAAAATTCGTAATTCAATTATACATACTTAATTGCCATTTGACAGTTGTGCATGCAATATTGAACGTAAGATCGAATGTATCTGACTCACCGCAAACGGATCGTTGATACTCGGCTCTTTGAAAGGATTCTCGTCAAAGCCAGACATTGTTGTTGCCGTCCGCGAAGTTTCGCTCCAATATACCGTTGAAAATTAGTAAGACGTTAACACTCTGAAAATAATCTTATCTAAACTTGTCTATACTTGATGACCCATTGCGCTGCGGTTTCATACGGTATCGCCGGCACTTTAGTCGTACAGCTTATCAGCCGCAAAAGGAACTGCTGCCACGTCTATCATTAGTCACGTTAGGGTCTTTCCACAGCGCACAATTTTACACTGGTGGAAGGGTACTCACGTGATGTAACTAGAATCCGCTAGAATCTAACTAGACTTTGGGTCGAAACATGGGTTTGCGGGGTTCGGCTTTTTATCCTTATACGAGCATATTTTGAGTGACACAAAGGTTCATTTAATAGAGGAAGGTTCAGCGCAGAGCGCTGTGCTCCATCATATGAGTAAAAAATGTTTTTTGAAGACAGAAAAATAAGTCCAAAGTAGAGCAAAAATCGAGAAAATCACCCGTAGATTCCAATGTATTTTTCTGTCTCTAAAAGACTTTTTTACCGCGGCATCATCAACAGAATGACGATGACGATTAGTTTCGAAGCGTGTATTACCTTTCTGTCATAGTTGGCACGAGCACAAGCTAATTTTAGATGCAACATTTTTTTCGTTGATCGCTTTTAGCTCTCCATTGTTAAATTCTCAGTGTATCGTTATCCGAAGAGCCTTATTTAAGGTTTTATCATATTAGTTGCTACAATATTTATTTTACATAACATTTTTCAAGCTAATAGGCTAGAGTAATTAATAGACTGTTGATTTTTATGCAAAATAAAAATTCTCTGTATTAATTGTAAGGTACTGGAACGATATAAAATTTTGTTTCTTTCTTCGATCGTTTCAGTAAGCTGATAATAACGTATAACAACACTCTTAAATTCCTTTTATCTTATCTCGTATTTATAATTGCTGGTTTCAATAACGATTTAGTACCGATGTTTCTAGTATTCAAACTGCAAAATAAGATCGATCTTAAAGTAAGGAAATGAATATCGTTCGTTTGACGACGCAATTATTCTTCTGTACTGTTCTGTACGCGATTCGCGTGTCACTGTTAGATATCTATGACAACAGAAAGGGAATTAGGAAGAAACATTACTTCTTTGTTAGTCTGATATGATCTCCCCTTACCCCCGGCGCTAAAATTTGTCTGTAAACAGTTGAGGAATCTTCGTTGTTATTCGAAGTTTGAAACGTCTGTAACACGTCCAAAGAATTCAATTATTTACTGGACGAATATTAGCTGGGGGTGGCTTTAGTTAGCATTAGCGGTTGGCGGGTTACGATGGGGGTGGAATGGAACGAAAGCGGTCCCGTAGTCAGTGAACCTGACGCAGGCGCAATCACTGTGATAGAACAATAGATAAAGTAGTGTAATGGTATCGGGAGTACCAGTCGCTATGCGCTTACCCCAGTACGCAAAGTGCTTTTTTGCATTGATCATTACGATCTGTCGTGCATTCCTCAGCAAAGAAAATCGTTGGAAGAAAGTTCTGCTGGAATTATCGAACTCGATCGAGAGGGAGAGACGGGGGTGGGATTCGGGGGAGATTTAAATACCGACGGCAATGAGATGGATGGGAAGCGCGTGATTATTTTGACACATGTAAGTGCGGCCGAAAGTATTTGAAAACAATTACGAGAACACGCCAAGATCGGCTAATGGAAATGGCGACATTCTATTTTCATTTAAAGTCAAGTATAGATGCTTTAGAAGAGCTATTATAGTTGGTGGTTCATTGGAATGAAATTGAACGGTTTCAGAATGGATGTAACTTCACTGGTACCGGCTGGTCTTCTCGCGGGGCAAGTGGATCTGTTCGAGGTCCAGGCTGGCTACAATAAATTTTCCGAAAACCTGCGCAAGTTCACACCACCGGCTATACAGTGCGCGATCTTCTGCGGTGGATCCAGGTGCAAATATGAAAACCCGAGAGCATGGCCACCCGTGCACATGGCTATACAGAGCATCTTTTCGCATTGGTAAGGCATCTCTAGAAAATTCATTAAATCCCGTCCACCTTTCACCCTTTAACTTCGAATCTTCACAATCTTCAAATCTCTCGAGTCTAAATCGCCACAGTGTGGTACTACCGAATAGTTTACGATCGGTTTCCTAAACAATTTAATTAATTATCTATAATACAATAATATGTGAAAAACTGAATCGACCGCAATTACGGCACCATTAACTTCCTTCCCCCGGATAGACAAAATTAAACTCAATGCCGCGTGATAGAATATATAGCATTGTTAAATACATGTATGTAATGGCGTGGGATCAGTTCCTGGCAATCGATTTTCCGCCAAAATGCTATTAAATATACAATGACGTAGTTCACCGTTTAGGGCCACATTTGTCCTATTCGTTTTCCACTTCCTCTTCCTCTTCGATCACGAAGGAACGGATTCGGACATGGTTGTAAGGGTTGATCGTTTCATAGGGTGACGGACGACGTCCTCGCGATGGCACGGCCAAACACAGGGCAGATAATAAAAAAAGATATAATTGCGCAATTTCAAGGGTGGAGCATAAAAACTATAATAAACTTGCAAACGCCAGGAGAACATGCGAGCTGCGGTGGCCCACTCGAGTCGAGTGGTTTCACCTACGACCCCAACGTCTTCATGAAAAATGGCAGTAGGTATTAAACCATCATTCGAACATCCATATATCATCAATAAAGAATCCCAAACACTAGCCAATACAAAAAACAACTTCCGAAGTTTCGAATTCGATAATCAGTGATCACCTTTTTCATCCCCTATATTTTTTAACATGACTCTACTAAAATAAAACAACCTCTATATACCACAACTTTTATGTCGAACAACGCACTTTTCCTCAAACAAAACAGCCTCTACATTTTACAGTTTCCACGTTGAACGCTCTTTCAATTAAACTTAACTTCTCGCCCAGTTCGTTCCCCGATATGACAATTTTGTAGTTTCCTCGAAGGGCTAAACCGGTGATACCCTTTTCCGGTGTATTTTTATCCCCCTACTTTTACAGCATCGCATTCGTTGGCATTGAGTGTTCCTCCGCTCGAGGATTGAGAACAATATACTAGACGGGATCGGAAATAGAATGTCGATGAGAAATGATAGAAAGGTTCATATCGGCGGGGATAGTAGCTACTTAAGAATGAAATTGAGTCGATCAAGGGGGTGGTTTTGTCCTTGCGAGCCGTTTGAAGCGCAGCCGGGAACCGGCTTCGGTTCTCCGCGAGTCAGATCGAAGTGGTTCTTGCGGAGTGCACGATTGCATGCAATGCAGCAAAATCGCACCGTGTGTATCCATGCGGAGGAAACGAAAGTTTTCTGGGGTGTAGACTAGCAACCGTTCCGCGGACTGTCTCCTCCTCGGGGGCTCGAAAAGTTCGTTCAAGGTCTCTGAACAGCACGTTCTCACGGATCTGTTGCAGTTTACTATTACAATTTCGCGTTGAAGGACTACGGGGATGCGACCATGGGCAAGCTTCTGGATATGGTCAAGGTCGTAGCCTTCGGGGTTCAAGAAGGAAGAGTAGCGATCCACTGTCACGCTGGTAAATCGATTTCTTTTTCACCGACCACAATAGAGAGATGCATCGACCCGATGTAGATATTCGTGCAACCATTTTCGAGGAGGTCGTTTTAGATTTAAAACGGTCGCGTGAACCCGATTCTGTGGAACTGTTGTACAGAAGTTGGGTGCTAGCCTAGTCGAGGTGAGGGTGCACCGCCTTATCACCGCCCCTGGAGTTCCTTATAATTCGAGCAGATTATCAAAGGTTTCGGTCTCGCACCTCGGTGCATCCTTATCAGCAATTTGTAACCTTTAAATTTATCGATCTAAGGGTTTCACACGTTCTAAAGCCGCGAGACCGCTTTTGGCGCATTGCGTGCCGCAGGAGTCAACCAGGTGCATCGGAATTTTTGCATTCGCTATGCATAACATTCCCTTGAACTTTCGAGTGAACCGCGGTTGCAAAAATCGGTGCTCGCGATGCAGTTTAGGAAGGGTTCATATCGACGGCTGGTTTATTTGGCCTGACGAAATTACAATATTTTTTCAATTAACCCAGTTGCACAGCGAACGTATATATCCAAAAAATTTGCCCGATCGTTACTATCGAAGTGCATCGTTCGTCACGATCTTATCGGCCAGTGCTGTAGTTATCGTAACGGGGCAAAGTAATTTTATTTGTTAATCGAGATTTAATACTCACTCTTGTTGCGAGTCATCCGATCGACAGAGCGTGTTCGGCAACCATAACCACCGGGCTGTTCAATTCCTTTAAGAGAATTCGCGCGCACGAAAAATAGATAAAGCTAGATAAGGAATTGGGGCGTAACTGCGGTTCTATTTATGAGTAGCAACTTTACGCCACGGGAACGTCGAAACTAGGAAGTTGTTGAAAAACCAGAGCCGCGATTCAGAAAACCGCAGAGATCCCGGCACGGCGATATTGCGCACGCACGTAACAAGTTCAGAAACCCAAGCGCTCGGCTCGATTTAATGGATCGATGGGTTATCCGAGAACAAAGGTCCTCGAGCAGTGCATACTTAACATTCATAAAAGTTACAGTTTCCTCGATGCTTATTCGACAGTCGATCCAACAACATTCGTGAATCAGCCACGCGAACTTATACCGGGCGGAATAATACAACTTTCGTTTAGGATGGATTTCCTGAACCAAACGCAACCATTTCCACGAAATCGATATTTGTTTGTTCACGTGTTTATTCGAGCTTAAGAGGCGCGTAACACTTTAATTTTTTTTACCTTATTTAACGTCGCTTTTTGAATTCTTCTATGAGAATTACTTCGCAACGGGACCTACAGTTCAGATAAAGGGTGGGTTCCGAACCACCTTGGGCACCACAGTATTTAGATGGCACATGGTAAACATTTAACACTTTCATTCTTTCATTCTTCGCAGTTTATAAATATGTGAAATTTTTGGAGAAACGGTTTCGCTGTTTCGATCGGGCTCCATTGTATATCGCGAGTTAGTTTCGACCGATCGTGAAACAGCGACATTTATCGCGTGGAATGTATCGCGGATAACTGAAATTCTTCGGGGAACGTATTCCCGGGCAGCGTTGTCGAGCGACAATTTAATTCCGTTTGCTGAAATTCCGCGCGTACCTCGCGTGTACCTCTCCGCGCTTAGGTTACGACAGGATGAACACGTATTAGTCGGGCCAAAATGTCCGCGAATGAAATACATACCGCGACGTCATCGAAGTGATTATGCGCCGGATACCTCGTAACTCTTGCTCATTCCGGTACTTCGTCGGTAACGATTACCGCATCCGGTTCCGAATCACTAGCACGTAATTTGCTCCTACAATTAGCTGCCGATCGATGCCCGTAAATTACATGGAAAACGAATAACGGCCAGCAATTCGAGCACGTGCGACCGGCAACGCGACTCTAGAAACCACTAAAACAGATTCTCCGATTTTTTCCGCTACATTACGACTCCTATAGATTAGACACAGTTTGGTTATTAGGAAATCTTGCTTATTTACCGAGTGCATTATGTAATCGTAACGAATGTCTCGGATTAATCCACAGATTAATCCACTCTAAATTGCAGTAATATGGGTATGGTAGGCATGACTAGAGTATGGTAGGCACGACAGTGTGTTTTCTTATCGACAATGTATGATTACGAAGGCAGAATACTATACTGTAACAAATTGTAGACTAGAGGGTGGAAAGAAACTACGGTATTTTATCCATAAAATATTAATTGTCTATTACACAAGTAAATATCATGGGAATTATATCATATTTGGTATGATTTTAATTAGAAAAATGCCACAATATAGTCATCTAAGTCCCATAAAAAATAATGAAAAATAAAGAAGTTGGAAATTTGGATTAGCTATGTTTACATTTCTCGACGACCCTCTCGAAACAAGGCCTCTCGAGCTCGGTTGTCTTTCTCTACGTTCGGCAAAAGTCAAAGAATACTGTCCCTGGCGCATAAATGTCCCTCGGCAGACCCGTGATGAGGACTTATATGGATAAAATACTGTACCTCTTCTAGTAGTCGAATCGAACGTATACACATCTTCGATTTAGTAGAAGAAATGCGCGAGGTAGTTTGGGGTTGAATAAAAATTCCATTCGTCCGATCTTAATCGTTCAAATTGCCGGGGGGGGGGGGGTGAATAAAGATCCCAAGAAGCGATCTATTAGGGAATGCAGTTCCACTTTCCTTGATTTCTTTCACCTGATGGTTTGATTAACGACGAGACCTCGGTTGACGAAGAAAAATTACTCTTTCAGGCCTAGGCAGAACTGGCGTCTTGATCGCGTGCTACCTTATTTACAGTCTTCGTGTGCGAGCGAACGACGCCATTAGGTTCGTTCGTATGAAACGGCCGTCCGCGATACAGACGCGGGGACAGATACTCTGTATCCAGGAATTCGAGCATTTCGTCCTTCCTCAGATGGTAGTGTTCCCTTTGAACAGCGCTATAGGTGACCGTAAGGCCTGTAGCTTGCAGTCGCACCTGAAGAAACAGCACAACGTTCTTCATGGCTACGAGCAGCGCACCTTCAAATACATACCAAAGGTCCCAGTAACTTTCGGGCACAGAACAATAGAATTTTTTCTAAAATTTTCACTCGCTGAATAACCTCTGCAGATCATCTTCGTGATTTGCGAGAGAATCCTTCAGCTGTGCGACTGTCACGAGGACAACTCGCCCTGCGAGATTAAGTTTGAGGTGTCCAGCACGTCTTTCGCACACAAATTCATCTCTCACGCGCTGGAGAAATTGCGGGACAGCAAGGGGAACATCAGACATTCGTATTCGTGGACCGAGTCTCTTGCCGATTCGTCTCTCGACTGTTCAAGTAAGATACACCATACACGAATACTATTCAATCAGAACAGCCAATCAATTTTTCGCGATAATTATCCAGGTTCTGCGAAAGCCTGTGCGAGTGGCAGTCAAGCGTCTTCTAGGGACACGTCCGATGACATCGGTCGTCTGAGCGACGTATTCTGCACCTCTCCGGACACTCCATCTTGCGATTCCGCTTACCCAGGTGAATTTATTCGATTTTATTTTGCGAGAAATGACTGACAGGTTTCTTGTTGAAGGTCTCGACGATAGCTGTGTGGACGATGTCCTCGGTGATGGGATCCATTGTCAGGATTTGATAGACAACGATTGCTACAAAGAGATCCAGTCGCACATGGATCTGAAGGCTGCGGCTCAGAACGCAGCTTTCGAAAATGTGAGCACCGAAGAGGCGATCAGAGCTCTGATCAGGGACAATGCTACGTTGCCTGATAAGACGAAGAAACGTTTGCAGGACTACCAGGTGCTAAACTAGTTGAAGTTTCTCTGTGAATTCTAGAAATAGATTTAGCTGATAGTATATACGCTTAGAAATTAAAGAGAATCAAAGTGGTCAGATATGCTCTTTTCAGGCGGATCTGAATCATAGATCCACAGCCTGGCAGAGGCTGCAGATGGAGACCGACTTGGACGTTCTGTCAGGTTTGCTGTTCGAGTGGCTGGAAACCTTGAAGCGGCCGCTACTCGACATAGACAGCCTAAGTTACGTCGTGGTCTGGGGTTCCAAGCCTCAACGATGTCTCGAGAAATTGTCTGCCTGCAACAGATACCTGTTGGAGTATCTTCTACGATTCATCACTCGGCTGAGACCGATGACCGCCGAGAGTCAGAGCCTGATCATGAAACGTTTCATGGCTAGCTTCACGCAACAGAGCATCTGGATCAAAAGTTCCTTTTATCCTTCCAGTAAATATGTTTATTTTTTGATGTAATAGGTTGTTGAATAGATTTCCATGCTCCCGCTAGAGTGGTAGATGTCAGTTGAAACATAGTGTAGAGGCTAAGCAGGTAATGAAATGTTTATGAACTGTCACGGGGCACTTTATGAATATCTATTTCCAGTTGTTGTATATTTGATGAGGATCTTGTATACAACTGTCATACGTCAAAGTTCCTCGGGAGCGCATGACACACAGGCGATCGCCAGAAATATTGATTCACCAGACATATTATGTCGTTCTATTAATATTATCGACGATCGTGGCTAGCACATGGCGTGTCTTGACGTCGTGAGACTGTCCCGTTTCTTGTACGATCTTGAATTATTTATATCCGAGTTGGATAGTAAACAAATAATTCTCGGTTGCAGATAAAAATTTCCATAAGCTACGCAGGGGAACGGCGGCGAAGCTCAACGAGTTTTTCATCAGGCTGATGAATCTGATAGAGGAGGTGAATACGCAGGAAATGGATAAACCCGCGTGGACGTCGAAATGGGAATTGGTGTCCAGTCAATTGCACCAAATCGACGCGCCACAGAAAGACGAACAGCCAATTTCAGTTGATCAAGTGTAATCGAATTGTACGAGATTATTCAGCGTTCCGTTTCAGGACAGTCGTAGAAATTACGTTCGATTCCGGTGCGATGGTAAATGGCAGTCGATTTGAAGTTTTTATTTTTACAATTGTCGGAAATTCTCTCGTTCGGATGGTGTATATTCCAAGCTATACTATAATCGAATAAAACAGTATTTTAGTAGTAACGAGCGTGTGATGTTTTAGTAGCAATTTTATTTTAGGCCTTTGCGTGACGAGCGTAATCCGGTGATAAGAGATATCAATGGATCATCGATCAGATATGAAAATGGACCTATCATTCAATCCATTTCTGTGACTCAAACGTCTGTTGCGATAATTTCATCCAATTAATATACATATATTACTTCCTCCCCTGTTGAATGTTAGTATCTTTGAACTTATTGATTTTCTCCTTTAATCATAATAATCGATCTTAATTTTCGTAATTGCCTTGGGCAACTACAGGGACGGGAGAATAAAGAAATAAAAGGGTTTAGGAATGATAAACAAGTGGAGAAGGAATTAAGGGTATTTTATCGATTAGAGCTAAAACGATTTCACCTTTGTCAGCTGTCGGTATTCTGTAGCAGCACACGGTAGCTTATCGATCACTTTAAGATTTCTTGTACAGAATGCTACCGACGAGATACGTATCAGCAAACAGATAATGTGATACTTAAGCCTGTGTATTTTAGAATGAGTTTTATTTTGGTAGTCTGACGTGTGATCGAAACAATCAATGTTCGAGTATCTGAAGCAGGAAGAACTGTCTGACGAATATGGAAGTCTGAAGGAAAGAATGAAATTGTTTGCAGTTCTTTTATTAAATATGACAAACAAGGAGTTCGGAAACAAACAGTTTAGACAGCTTTGGATCCTCAATATGTTCACGAATTGCTGTTTTATTATCTTTTCAAGACGATCTATTAGATAAAGACTTATATCTAGTGCTTAATTCGAGCTAGAAAATGCGATTCCTTAAGTCCTCTATGTACAGTATGATATAAGTCCTTTCCCGTCATTCTAAACACATTTATATCGTGAAACACATCGATTTACGTGTATAAATCTTGTCGTACCTAACAGGATCGTATTTTCTTCATCTTTAAGCATATACAAAACGATGTCAGTCTTATACAAAGAAAGTACAGTGAAAATTATATAGCTCTCGATCACTTACAATTACACTACTTAAATCGATAAGAAAACCGCTAGATCCTCCGCCACCTTTTTTCTGCCGGCGAGAAAAAAAGGTTCGATGAAACAGCTCAAACTGGTTGGTTTTTCTTTTAGTAACACATTTAATTTTTCTTGGTAAAATCGGTACATTTTTACAAGGCAACTTATCATACAATACTTAATAAAATAATCCAGACGATAAGGTTCTAGGAATTTTCGTCGAATTTAATTCTAAGAGCTCGGATCGCATTCAAGAACTTCCTCGTTTCTGCTCGGCTACATTCATCGTTCGTTCTTTAGTTTCGTTATTTGTCTTCTCGATTTTCTCATTCCCCTTTAACCCCCTTCCGTCTCGTACGGCACAGGATAATACTGAAGGATTCGTTCAGCGAATCAGACACTCGTGATCCGACCTACGCAACGAGAACAATTCCAAAAACCGAGTCCGAGAAAAAAACGCGTCACCGATCCGTACACCGTTATCTGAAAAAATAGATCCTCGCGCGCCTCGGCGACTCGCGATCGACAGTAGATCGAGACGACGAAAGAGTTTTGTTCGTCACCGCGCGTCCAACGCGGTGTTTCCATGCTGTGTTCCCGAGAAAAAATCAAAACTATTCAAACGTTTAAACATCTAAAGCGCGCGCGCGCTCGCCGTTTCAGTCCGATACCCCTAGAATAATCTGATATGACCGGCGGTGTGCCTCGTTTACTACGCGCCCCTAACAAATTCTGCCTCGAAATTAATTGATCGTCGACTCGAGAGAAAGAGAGATAGTTGAAGGATGAATAAAAAATAAAAACAGTTGTACCGCGAAGTATTATCCGGCCGAGGGAAAATAACCGCGAATTGGATTCTCTTCGAATCGATGAAACCGGAGTGGTTGTGTACGTTCTAAGTCCCGTCCACTTTTCCTACGCTCTTGTACGAAAAATTTAAACATCTCTTTACAGACCTATCCGAAATATACAACAAACATAACAGGGAACGTTTAAACATGTACAATATAGAATATTCGCAAGGTAACAGCGGCCTACTATACAAAAGTTCGTGAAAACGAAAAAACGTCGTTTACGGTCTCTCGTGCTATGTGTTATTTCCTTCGTCTTCTTCTTTCTTTTTTCTATCTTTTTCTTCGCATTTTTCTACCTTCGTTTTTCGTCTCAAAATGGAATCGATCGATCCCCTTGTTCCGGCGGATCGATCGATTCGTGATTTTTCGTCTGGTTCGCGCGATCATCGTCCGCGACACGCCGCGTTCGTCGTTTTTCCTACAAACGAGAAAGTGTCTTCGCTCTGTCTTCGAGCTGCCGGCTCGTGAGAATCGACGGTCATCGCCTTCGTCCTCGGGAAATTCGAGATTGTATTAGTTTTTTTCAAAAGTAAAAATTAAATGCAGCCGGGATACGCGAAACGCATTTGTGTTCCTGTGGTGTATGTGTCCGTGTGTGATCGTGTGTGTATATATTTATAATATATATACCACACTATCGATAAACTCATTCATCCGCAGAAATGTATGCAATGTTCGCAAATCCCTAATGCCTCGACGAGTTTTCAACTATTTACAGGAGAATCTTCTTCTATGGTATATCAAGTCCTTAATCCATTATACACAATACATATAGACTTAGATTATGTAATAGGTAGTATTACGCGAAAGCGAGCCCAAGTCTGCGTGAGTTTATTCGATTCGTCTCTTTCCTCTAACATTATATCTGTTTTTTCTTTATGCAGCTCGACGACCGTCGCGACCGATGCACTGACGCGCACTTTGCGTCCGGAACGTAATACTAATCGAGGAAAGCAAGTCTGGACGAATAGGATGGATGAATGACGATGGTACAAAGCTATGCTATAGAAATTCTGTGCGAAACTTAAACGTCTAACTATTTTACAACCGGAATGGACAGAATAACTAACATAGGCACGAAGAACGGATGTGAAAAATGAAAACGCGAAGCTCGAGGGTATACATCGATTACAGAATCACGAATCACGTTACTCTTAGACTTTAATCAAATTTTGTGGATCAGAAAATACAAATATCAAAATCATCTGGTCACCGAAGAATTACAGTTTTATCGTTCAAAATCTACTCGTTATATAGATTTGCAAAACTTTCTTTTAAAATCCAAGAGTAACAAAGCTGTTCCCCAAACTAGGGGTTTCTCTAAGTAAAAGATTTGCGAGTGTTAGGAGGTCCTTGCTAATCACAGGCACACGGGAAACCACGCCGCAGCGACGGAGATCTCGACGATTAACACACCCCCGCGGTAAAGGAGCTGCGAACTATCTACACGCGCTACCGTCCTCGAGAACTAATTAATTTACAAAAATATTACAAACAAACGTGTCACTCTTGTGCTACGAGTCGAACGGAATATATCACACACTCGAGCGAGTCCTCCGACCGCTGCGGTTTCATGAGAATCGTGCAATGCTCGTCGCGACGTCGAGCTAAATAAAATCGGCGGACTCGATGGATTCTCCGTTTGACAAAAATTTCTTGGCCACCGACCGGAGCTCGCTTTCGACCGAACTCGTGTTACCAGGGGCCTCGAAGTTCGACGATCACGGCCCCCGCAGTTTGGACGCGATGCTTCTGTCCGATCGGACGCAGTCCCATTTCGAAAATTCGGAACCGAGCTTGATTACGCGGGACAGATGGGCTTTGGGGGGGGGGGGGGGGGGGGGGGTTGGTTTGTTTTTTTCCGAGGGAGAACGGGGCCATCGACATCTAATTTCTTATAATTCCGATACGTATACGTATTAATATATGTTTATGTATATGCATACATGGTAATTTAATTTATTTATAAGTGTTCGTGCCATCCGCTTCGCCTGCATTCCGTTCGCTCCCTCTCGCGTCGTCTCGTTTCTTACTTGTGTAACCTCGCCGAAATTTTTTCTCTCGTCCAATCGAGAATGTCGAATTTTGTTCCACGGTAAAAAAAGGTCGCGCGACACGTGCACGCGTCTCCTTTCCCTTTATCATCGTGTAGGAAAAAAACACGAAAACTACTTACGAATTAATTTTTTTCCTCTAAACTATACACAGTGCTAGGCGTCGGAGCAGCTTACGGACGGGCCCTTAATTTTACGTGTCTGATATAGGGCTCCGATCGACGCGGAGTTTGGCTCGCATTTTATACGAGAGAGAGAGAGATTTTGATCCTCACGATTTCTTAAATTTTACCGCGATACAATTATTAAAGACTAAGTGTCAGTCGTTCCCGCGAGTGCCCGGCACCGCCACAGCCTCACGATTTTACTCCTTAATAGTTAAAACCCAGCCTCTCTACCGTTCCCTCGAAACTCGATCGCGTGTCTGTCGCTATTCGTTGGCTACAGAAAACCCGTAGACGCCTCTCGAACGGAACAAATCGGAACAGAATCTCGATCGACGACCAATCAAACACCCCCTGAAACTAATTGCACAACTTGCGCGGAGACACGCGCCGGTGCGTACACGCGCGCTGTGTACCGGAAGTAAGAAACGAGTCACGACGACGGGATCTTCTCTCTTTGCTCCTTGTCCAAGGATTTGCTCGAATCGCGGATATAATTCGTTTTTTTCCTTCTTCATTTACTCGCTAATGCAATGTACACGAAAGAGAGATAGAAAGAGAGATAGAGATACATATGTATATGTATATATTTTTATGTATATGTATATAGATATAACCGCGGTTCCGAAATGAAACGGAAGGAAAGAACAGAAAATACATCGTTGTTCGCAATTGCTTGAGTAAGGATATGGATCGAAGGATCGCGAAACACCGTCGACTCTCGTCGACGTTTCGTCGCGACCGATCTCGCGCACAGTCTACGTTGCGCACCGTGTTCCGTTCGTTCTTCTTCTTCGTCGTCGTCTGTTCTACACGTTTTTACCTTTTTTTCTCTGTGTGACACCGTTTCGAAAGCGTCACGGCATCAGATATGATGAGTAGCGGGTCTCTTACGAAGGAGGAGTGGAGGATGGTCCTATTGGGGGGGCTTCATCGTCTTCTTCGATTAGTGTTCCTCTTCGTCCAATGCTTGCTCGCCCATTCTTCCCCGGCTTCTATTTGTCGGCTCGTTGTCCGCGAGCAACAGGAAACATCGTCGTTCTTCGTTCGCTCGCAGGCCTCGAAGCAACGACAGCTCGAACCTATTCGAAGCTCGAGGAACGATACTACGCCTCCATCTGATCCTCTGGAGTCATGATGTCAGGCGCCATCGACAGGTCCTCCGCCATGTCCTCGTCTTGGCCCGAATCGTGCCCGTGACTTTCCGGGTATTCCCTCTCGTCTACCTGGTCGTCCTCACCTTCCGGCTCCATCGGCGCGTCGACCAGTTCCCGTTTTATTCCTTCCGGGCTCTGGCCTTCTTGCTTTATGTGCACGGCTGGTTCATCCAACGGTGACCTACAGGTGTCGATAATCATCGGTTAGTCCCTTCGAACATCTTCGAACCCTTCAATTAACACTAGATTTACCAGACCAATCGGTTTGACTGGTCGTGCAATTTAAATTATAAAAATTCCTACTGCATGTAACATTTGCTTTCTGACATGATGTTATGACTTTTGTAGCTATAAGTAGAGAATACATTTTATGAACTTAATGTTACTTTATATACACGGTGTCTCAAAATTCTTTCAAAATTGAAAGGAAATTCGGAAATTGGAGATTCTTGAGGTCACTTGAAGCAACATTTTTCTCTGTCAAAATGGCGTCCACGGCTTATTTAGGAATTATTAACGAAAAACACTAACCAATCAGAGCTCGACTTAGACGCGTGTTGGCACAGTCGGCCTGGCGCGGCAACTGTTAATTGACCGTCTGTGCCAACACGTGTCTAAGTCGTGCTCTTATTGGTCCGTATTTTTCGTTAATAACTCCTTAACAAAGCCGCCGACGCTATTTTTGCAAAGGAAAATGTTGCTTCAAATTATCTCAAGAACCTCCAATATCCGGATGTTGAAGGAATTTTGAGACACCCTGTATATTCGTAACAAATATAATTTTCGTTATTGATACTTATACCAGTACCAGTCACAATGACTGGTGCATGTTTCTATGAAGGAATTCTCTGATGAAATGACATTGGGGCAGCTATAACAATTGATGGGTACTGCAATGTTTTATCGGTACAGATAAAATTAAAATTAAAATCTAAAAATACTTCATTGCTTGGACGAACTCTAAACAATTAAGCGTTTTGTTATTCGACAATGTCTATAAATCCATTTATCTATTACCATTAATATTGTTCAACTTCTTTTGTCATTTTTTAAGAGTGCATAAAGACTGGAAGCCTCAATAAGCATTTTTTCTTATATACCAGCCACTCTGACTGGTTTTGGTAGAAATAGGTATATTTAAATAGCTGGTAAATCTAGTGTTAAGGGGGAACACTCGTTTCTACGATTGTAAGTTACGAAAAGCAAAGAAAGATGTCGAGTGACGAGAAGGACATAATTATTTAATTTCTGTCTTGTGTTAACTTCGATTGGTTGTGAACAGAGTGCCTTAAGAAATTCATCATTGTTCGTTGTTGTCGTGTAAAATTGTTTTAGTGCAGTCTAGTGGCAGATTTTCGCACTCACATTAAGTCGTTGTGGGCTAACACGTGCTCCTTGTCGGGGCTCGTTGTCGTCGACGTGCACATCGAGTTGTTTAGAAAACCCATATTGGAGTCCCCGAGGGCCGCCTGGAAATACTCAAATTGCATTAGATGGTTAGTCAGTATAGTCGTTCGATTACCTATCTTTGAGGCTACGAAAGATACGTTAATATTAATGAATAGACTGCGTATCTTGATACACAAATATAAATATATGTATATATCCGTGAGTTACTTCCGAGAGACTGGAATCAAACAGAAATATCTTTATACTATTTTCAAGATCATTCGTTCACCGAATAATAGAAAATTTACATGATATCCATGACAGTTTTATATTAATAATGAGAAGCTCGCAGTCTATCGACGAGACACCGGTAAATTGTAAACAGTTACCTGGAGATTGGCGTTCAAAGCTTCACCGTACATGGTCGGGCTGTGCGTTAGGGTTGGACTCTTCGACGGGACACCCCTACATGATCGACAGAGAAAATTCGATTAGTGATCGTTGCAGTTCGCCTGTCAATTGTATTCTGAAATGTTGAAACGCGTGTATATATAGATAAGCTTTATTTTTATTTTAGTACTGTGTCGATGTATACGGGGGTTGAGGGTGGGCGGGGGTGGAATAAATTCTCGAGAGTAATATTCGGTGGGGTTTCTCGGGGGCTGGGGTGTAAAGGGGTTGGCAAGGAAAAGGGTGGGTAAAGATAGAGCTTTGTGTGTACAATGTGTGCACGTGTGACTGAGTTTTAATATGTAGAGGTATATAAAGATAGAAATAGAGAGAGAGAGAGAGTTAGAGAGATAGAGAGAAAGAGAAATAGCGAAAATAGAAAGATAGATTAGATAGATTAGAGGAATATAATATGAAAAAATGTATACACGAATAAATATATATATAAATATTAAAAAGAGATAAAAAAGATTGGAAAAAAGAGTTTTCGAAAACTCTTACCCGTTTACCAGTATCACTCACTCGTCCAACGATCGGCTCTTGGTTGAGATTGAGCGAGATTAGGTAATAAAAAAGTGTATATAAAAAATTGTAAAAAATTAGCGCTCCCATTTCCGTGGATCATAGTCGCAGAATGAGATCGAGAGGAGCTTGTTCGACTCTTCGTTTCTCGTTTCGGAAACGGCGTCGAGACTTATAAACGGCACCGAGGCTTACCTGTGCTTACCTCCGTACGCTTTTTTTTCCCAAAATCGTTCAGAACGTTTCGGTACCGAGCGCCGACCGAGCGACAGTGCCCTTTTCAAACGACGACGCTCGTCATTGAAAAGGGTACTCTCAGTTCTCTTGCAAACAATCGACACTAAAATATCTCGAACATATAGAATCGTTCGACGAACGCGATTGTTCGCAAGGGAACTGCCTTGCATGCGAAGTGAAAAATGTAAGAAAAGTAAAAATTCTGCCTGGAGCCGTTTATCAAGTGACTTGGAGCGCTACGAGTAGATATTAAAAAAGAGAAGAAGACAGATTCAGATAGAGGTAGATAGAGACAGAGGTAGAATTAAGATAGAGGCAGATATAGAATATATAGAAAAAATGTTAAACAACGTTTATATATATATAAAAAGATGATGTTAAAATAGTACAGAAAATTTACCGGAGGTTGCAAAGTTAGTACGTAAACCGTGAGGTACCTGAGTTAGAAGAGGGTGGTCGGTAGAGGCGATGAATGAAGAATTCCGTATCATCCGAGATTGCGGTTGTGACGCTTAATGTACACAATTTACACATGCGCGAGTAGCCCTGACACACATGATCACCAGTCACACGGAAAACCATTCTCACGTCGAAAAAAGCGTATGCTAAAAATGGTAACTGAACGAAAAAACGAAAAGACAGAAAGAGAAAGAAAGAGAGCGACAGAGAGTCGGACAGATAGATAGAGAAACAGACAAAATAATAAAGAGAAGAATAAGGCGAAACAGAAAAAGGGCGAGCTCACGTTTTCCGTCGGCGTTGAAAGTAAAAACGCAAAAGCATCACCTTCCCTTCGGGAACGCTGTCGTCGTACGGCAGTCTCTATTCGCTACGCTACAGCCTGTCGTTCAAACGGCGAAACCAAAAACGAAAACGGTACACGGACACAAACTGAAAAATTCGTCGGACAAACGCTTCGTTCACCGACAACGGTGTAAAAAAAGAAAATAAAGAAGATGAACGGAAAGAAACAACAGAGAAGACGCGAAAAAAAGTTTCGAAGACGCCGCCCGTCGAAAACAAGATGCAACGAAACGTTTGTTCACGCAAACACTTTCCACATTCTCCCAAGACACTGCAAACGCCACTACGTAAGCACCATACAATTAGAAGCACAGTGTTTTCAGTGGTAGGATAGTCTTACGGGTTCAGTTCATTTATATTATTATTGATCAATTTTTCTCAGATGTACTTATAGATTATATATTTCTTTTTTGCTGTTTTTCATTTTCTCGGGGGGCGAGTAAATATTGTAGGAAACCTTGATTATCCATGCGAGCAACCACTAAACACATCAGAGATCCTGCAGCTCGGACCAATCGTCCTGTGGCTGGGTTCCTGCAGGATCGGTCGGGATTTAAGCTCTCTCGGGTGTGCTAGAGCCTCGGGCTACGGTTTCTAGTGACGTTTACGGGGATGTACTATGGGGGTTGTTTTGGACGTCACGAGCAGAGGTGCGCGAGAATTTAAACGTCTCGAGAATTAACAACCTCTGTAATTCGCATTTACTTCGCGATTTCCTAATTGTTTTTACGTCACTCGCTTGTAACTGAAAGAACGCGGTTAACGCTCGCTCGGCCGTTGACAGAGAACTTACTTGAACGGGGTGGGTCTTTTCAGACCCCCAAATATTTTAGAGAATAATTTTCGGATGCGCGTACGAACAGATGAACATTTCGTGAATCTAAAATTGCTAGGGTCTAAAAAGACCCATGAACGGCCGAGCGAGGGTTAAAGCGTTCGCGAAGTTCGTCGAGTCCGCGCACCCCTGTCGACGAACACGAAGGATCGGATGGTGCTACTAGTCCGGTTCTGAAGGAGAAACAGGTTCTAAAGGCGATCGAGGCAGGCATGATGCGGAATTCGTTTCCTGGGGAATTGGATAAACTGCGTAGAGCCGCTCCCTGCTGCCTTGGAAGTCATTTCCGCGCGTTGAAGTCTCTATCGCGTCACGTTCCGTCGAGTAGCAAGTGGAATCAGCGGTTCCGAGTCAGACAAAAGTGAAATCGGTGAACACTGTGACCAAGTACACGAGCTTATTTACACGTTTCGGAAAGACTCTTCTCGAATGATCTCAAATAGGTATAATAGAGAAAATGCAAAACAAATGGAGGAGAGGTGTACGAGAGAGAAAAAGATAAAGTGAGAAAGAGAATGGACCACGTAGAACGACAAAGGCAGCAGGCACGAGAGGGCGTTTAGTGGTTCGTTTTCTTTGGAAATCTTTTTCTTTAGTTGTCGGGCAACGACCAAGCGTAAACGTCCCGGTCGCCGCGTTCTAAAAGATACCCGCGGTAAGGTCAGAACGTCGCGCCAGCCAGCCAGCAGAATTCTAAAAAGTGGTAGTGCTTACTGTGCGGAGAGGTGGGGTGGAGTGGGTGATGGGGTTGGGTCATATTTCCTGGGGCGGCCGCGGGACAGATGCCGCCGCTTTACGAACTCGGCGTCGTCCACCATCCAGAATGACCCGAAGTCGTCCTCATAGCGCACAAAACACTTGTGCAATGATAGATTGGTGCGGATCGCGTTCTGTATACACAGACAAGACCACCAAGAAATAGAGAAAAAGAGAGTAAAAAAGATAAAAGGTTGTTTCTGCGTTTTTTTTGTTGTTGTTGTTGTAGTTGTCGTAGTAGACCTCGTCGAACCTTGTTTTTCTTTTTAACTTCCCGATTTTATAGGGAAATTACTGTAATTTTTCGATTTTTCGTTCTATTCCGTATTTTCGCTATTTGTCGTTCGCGACACACGTTTTCTTTCGCTCGTGTTTTTTCGAACGAGTGGGCTCTCCGAGCGTTCCCCAACACAGCTCAGCGTGCCCGATATCTCGGAGAGAGCCCTACCGCACGTTAGCAGACTGCGATAGATATCTCTCTGTGTCTCTCATGCAAGAACGGAGTCCAAGTATATATGTGTGGCTCGCTATCGGAAATCGCCGCGAGACATGCTTCTCGGCTTTAACCCTTTTCTTCGACAATACGCCCTCTAGACCGTTCTCATCGAAACCTACCCGGAGGAATTCGACGTCGATCCTCGTCGATGTCGAATCCCGGCGTTCCCCAGAGTATCATGACAAAGAACAGCACAGACTCGCATAAAGAAGGGATATAAATAGAGAGACAGCGAGACAGATAAATATATATATGTATATATATGAATATATATGTACGTATATAGAGATATAGAGAGAGATCAAAAAATTATATAAAGACGAAACGAGAGAAAATATATAAAACAGAATACTAGAATATATTGAAAGAACAGTACGGTAAAAGTAAAAAAGTACGTAGGCGGCTGCTTCCTTTCACTACCTGACCGAAGTGCATTGTTCTGCGGTTCTCACTCTGCACTGGCGCATCCCGCATCCGGCTTCCGGGTTATTCGAGACTAGACTCGGGCCAGAGACATTTAGTAAATGGCCCCTGCCCAAATATTCTCGATCAGGTTAGTCGCTGCAAAGCCCACATGCTTGTTAAAAAGCAAACACACACCACGCGACTTGTTTTTTTTTAACTACGATCTCTTTCCCTTCCACAAGAGCAGAACCGGGCTCCCATCTCGCAATCATTCCAGCCTCCTCCTTCTTTTCCTCCTCCTCCACTTTCCTCCTCATCCTCTTCTCCCAGTGAACATCATAATCATCGAACACACACACTCGCACGCACACGCAACAGCCACACAATCACAGACACGGCTACCATCGCACACGAGAGGCTAGGGCCAGTGAGGTGTTTCACACGCACAACAGGGGCCAGATAGAAGCGGGCCTCCCGAGCACAATTTTCCGACGGATCATGCTGCGTGTCGAGTCACGGATTAGATAATGTCGCAATAAAATTGGATAAGATAAAGCTACCTGCTTGAATTAAATAGACAAACAATGCTCGATATCTAATACAAGATTACATGGTTTTCTCTCTGAATTCATTTGGAAATTCAACTACGGCGACTGTTTGAACAAATGACTGTGTCGGTTTCGGGCATGGACATACGAATTAGGGGACGGAGCATTAATACTGCCGGGGGAAACCACTTTGGGGGAGCGGGGAACGACGGTCACGTGGTATTTTGGTGCCCTATTGACGATTGTACTTTAAAAAGACGCTACGCCGCGAACGCCAACGCGTGATAGCCTAAAGATGTCTTATATATATCTTCTTATATCCCCTGAAGTGATTAGAGTGACGGTGAAAATGTGTAATTAACTGTGATTAGCAAGGTTATATTGAATTATTTGTTTTAAAAATTAATACCAAACAAACAAGATTTTTCATATTTACAAATTCTAACTTTTGAACGTTTAATTTTGACATGCATTTATAAATAAAAAGTAATTTATAATTGTTAACAAACTAAAGGTCTCATCTTCAAATTTCCCGCATATATGCTAGAACCAATCACTATTTGGGCACCAGAGTACCACGTGACCGTGCTCCTCCCTCCCCGGAAATGGCTTCACCCTCTCGCCTAAAGATGTGTGCTCCGTCCCCTTATTCCTACGTCCATGGTTTCGGGAAAATGAATAGTTTCGCGTTGTCCTGTTTCAATCATTCGACTGACGAGCGATTTATCTTCCATAAATTTCGCATGGCGAAAAGTGAAGATTGTCGGAATATTTTTGTGAATTGCGACTCGGGAGGCAGGATGTTAGCGAGTTACAGACAAAAAAAGAGGCAAGGCGACGAGCACAGGTTACAGATGCGAGGTGTGAGAAAAGAAACGGTACACGCGGAGAAATCTACACGAATTAGACCCACGAAAGATTACTAGAGACACGCACAGTATATGTATACAGGTTAAAAACGAGAAACCAAGATAAAGATGAATTGGCGGGGGAGGGGGACTATTTCAACGGGGCGCATATCGTCTATATAAAGAAGAATGCAGAAAGCGTGCGCGTATGTGCGTATACATACATAGGAGAGGCTTGCACACGCGCGCGCGCGATTGCGCCGCATACACACGCTTAAACCTTACTGGATAGAGAGACATGTACAGTAGAGACAATATAGCTATGAGTAAATACGTGAATATAGAAAAAGCTAGATATATATATGTAAAAAGTATGTAAAAATAGAGATATTGTAAAAACACTATTATACATATACATGTAAACATGTATGTATATAAATACCAATATATATATATACACACACAGAAGACATAAAAAATTTGGTAAAAATATGTAAAAGGGGACTAGTACGCCGTAATACATATAAAATACAATAAAGATGATACTCATCCGTTAGTATCTATATATGTATTCGCGACGGGGAAGAGGTAGGTTAGCGGTACGAGTAATGTAACAAGAGAGTAAAAGCGAATAGGTGAAGTATGTATAAATACACATATATATAAATATCTATAAATATATATATATAAAAAGACATAGATAGAAAGAGAAGAAATATATAGAGATATTAAAAAACGGGGATCTCGTTGGCGGTGGATCGTTTAGGGGTGTTGGAGCAGGAGGGAGGATGCGACCGAGGCTGATAAATTTTCGTGAGGGTGTATATATCCGGTGGTTTACATGGGGGCATAAAGGGGGGCAGGAGAATTATACATATTACGTGATATCAAAGAGAGATAGAGCATAGAGATAGAGAATAGATATATAATATCGTAAATATCTATATAATATAATATAGAAAAGATGGAGTGATATAAAAGAGAGTAAAAATAAAGACGCGGCTGTAAATCTGTTTCTTTTTTTTTGTCGGTAGGACGGGGGCGGGGGGCAACGTACCCGATCGTGCTGCAAGCGCGTTGATTACGTCTCTTGTAAAACTCCACTTCGTCCACCGTCCATACGGCGCCTTTCACGTTTTCGACTCGCATGAAACATTTGTGGAGAGACAGGTTGTGTCGCACTGCGTTCTATACAAAATAATACACAGACTAAATAAGCAACGCAAAAAACGAACGGAAGCCAACTCAATCGCGAGGCCGGCTGTCGATCGGTCCGCGGTTCGACGGCGTAGGTATATTATCACAGTGGCCGGTGTGATCATCCTCGACATCGGACACACGACGAGATCGTGATGAGATGATGATGATGCGACCGACAACGCTAAACAGACGGGGGGTATGCAGGAGATGATCCGTTCCTCTCGGGGGATGGATTAGGGGGTGGGTGGGAGATAGATTCAGGGGGCTGTGAGATGGTCCACCTTGGGGGGGGGGGTGCGACTTGACCCGACTATTCTTTTCTTTCCCTTCTCTTCTCTGACAAGCTGTTTCGTGTGTTTTGTGGAGGGGTATGTCCCGCCTCGGACTGCCACCTTCGTGGACCCCGCATGCGAATGCTACAAAAATGGGAAATCGTTTTCTCACCCCTTTGACGTCGAATAACATTTCATTACTTTCTCGGTGACTCTCATGTCGGATAGAATAAATGTTCCAACAATTTTCTGTATAAGCATAATGAAATATTGTCGAGCTGTAGTGTAAAAAGAGAAGCCCCAAGGTGGCAGTCCGCGGACAGTCTCGAAAGAGCAACTGAACGAGTCGGTCGAAAGGAGCAAGAAAGCTGAAAGAACCGATCAACTGATGGAGAATAAGAATTAGTACGTCGTGTGAGAGCAGCAATAGGATTACCCGGCGATGGTCGCGCAATGACAAGGCCGTAAAGAGGACATAACGAACCAAAACGATTAATCGAAAGATACACGGTATGTGGCATTCCTTAATCGTTAATGCACAGCTAGTCATCTAAGTCTAGGGGCAACGACAACAATCATACATGCCGCAGGGCCGTACAAAATTCCAAAAGAAGAAGTAACAAAAATAAAGAAAAAAAAATAATTAAAGGTAGACAAAAAAAGAAATCAGGAGAAACTGTATGAGATATATCGTTGGCGATGGCGTCCTCGGTCCTCCCATGGACCGGAAGTGATGACGTCGATTTGGGGACATCCGAATCTCCTTCCTCGCCGACGAATTCGCTGGAAAAACCTGTGTTTGGCTTTCGAAAATTGTTCAGATACACATAACCATGCGAGGCGAAGCGTCATGGCAAACGTCGATTACTTCCACGCACACTCGCACACACGCAGAACACACGCGCGCACCCACTCTTGCCAACAAAACGGTCCGTGGGATCGCATTACGACTCGATCGTGGCGGATCGTCGCGGGATGATCAACGTAATCGCGGGAAACTCAATTCCCGGTCGCAATGAACCGCAACAAGCAGCGACTACGCCGGCAAACAAGGAAAAAAATAGTCGCTCGATCGAGGCTGTTTTGGATGCACACGGGAACGAGTTCAAGCAAACTCTAGGAGATTTCGCAGCTAGTGACCAACCAGTTCGACTCAAAAATTAAATGCTACTTCATAAAACTAACATTTTTTTACGAAGCTGACTTGTGGGGCCGACTTCGTTGGTCGATGCAAAGTCAATTGGTCCCTCAAGGCAATGAATACGATATAGAAAACTTGGCAGCAATAAAAATATGTGTAGAATCACGAGAACCATCCTAAGCGTTGTCGCGGTGGGAGAAACGTCCTTGAGGGGCCAATTAATTTTCTACCAGCTCTATGCGCCTACAAATCGCAACTACTCGGACTCTATAGAAGTGAAGCGAACGAAATCTTGAAAGCAGATTCTAGTGGAACCGACAGCCAAGCTCGCCTTCCATTTCAAGCTCCGTTTTATCAAAACAATGAATAAAAAACGAAGACAGTCCTCCGGATCGTGACCTTCTTCTCTAAAAAAAAAACAGGGTATCGTGACGCGGACACATTTACCGCCCGACACACGTGAGCGGTACGTACAAATCCGACACGATACGGACGGTCCACGAACGAATCGTAATGCGGCGTAATAATCCACACGGTTACCGAGTTCTCCCCCGTTTAACCGGGAAAGCAACACAATGATCGTTACCAGCTCGTCTGCTCGGCGCGTCACTTAGCCTGTTAATTCAAATTAATACGTAAGATTATCTGAGATTCTTGAAAGCTCATCCTTTCTAGTTAAACGCATTCAGCTTAATCTGCTCGTAAATGCAAATTGCACGACCAGTCGTTTCGTCTTTGTGGCTCGCAATCAAAAACGTTGCATAACTCGAGCCACGCTGAGTTCATCCGTTTAGAGGATGAATTTATACGCGCCTAGACAACCGCGATTCGCTAAATAGTTTCTTGCAATATTTTCGGGACCGTAACCGCGAGATCTACCCACGAAAGTAATCGATATTCTCACGAAAGTATGCGAGCGACTGAAATGCTTTTTTTATCGATCCCGCCGCAGCTGCATTCGAAGGGAACTGTCGTCCATCTATGGAAACGTCCCCTTTTCCTGCGAGATGATTCTCGCCTGCGGTGCTGTAACGCTTAATTGTTAACTGAAGTGCAAGCGATATACCTTCCACGTGGCCGCGTTGCGCCGGAAGTAGCAGAACGTGTTCTGGAACCAATTGTAGATCTCGTTCAGCGTCAGCTGTTTCTCCGGGGACTCGATGATCGACTGCGAAACAGAAAACGAAACGAGAATGCACCGTTCGGTTCCTGGATCCTTCAACGGAGGATCGTTCTACGATTAAATCGTTCAAATTGTCGCGGTTCAATTATTCAATCAGGGGAACGTTATTCAGGTTCACTCACCTGCCGGATCAATGATGCATACGTGAACGGCGGTCTGATGTCTGCGTTCTTGTAAAATTCCCTATTTCGTTGAATCTCTGAAACGTCAACGATCATCGTTTATTCCTTTCTGGGACTCGGGGACGCGGTGCTCTTGTCAAGGGTTCATCGGTGCCATCTCTTTCGCGAGGGGAGGGAGTACTGATCGGTTGATTCACGATAAACAAGCACACAACCTCGGGACCAAGATTTTATTCGGAGAGATGGAAGGTCTCGAAGATAATAATTGTATATTAATTTCTACGCGGTTCCATTGAGCGAGCGCGAAAGCTTTGGTGGATCGTCGTTACTTTCTGGAAACAATCGACAATCTTGAAGTATTAGGAAATTGTTTGCAAAAATGAACCAAACCTTTCGCACTCGACGATTCAACGAAGATGTATCTGTTCCAAGGAAGTTAACACGTCATCGTGGAAGGGGCCGGTCTTTGTTCGCATGCTCAGAAAATAAATACGTGTGTACTCTTATAAACTAGATCAAAGGGTAAGCGAAAAGCGATCGACGGTATTCGGGATGGGAAAGCAGATACTTCGTTCCTCGTTAGAGCGATCGGTCGACGAGAAGTATCCGTGTTTCGGGCGAGTTAGAGCTACGAGTGGGAAGGGTGAAGAAGGGTTCTCGAGCATGCAAGGGTGCACCCTTCAAGAAAATCCTTAAAGCCACCAAAGGAGCGTGGAAAGAAGGTTGACAGTACCTTGTTGGACGTCAAGGCCAGCACGCTCCAGCATGTAGGGCAGCCCTACACGGTGGGGAGGGCGGGCAGCACAAGAAATAAGGAAACAATAGAAGCATCGGTAAGAAAGAGGTACGAGCTGATGGTCACATGTTATAGAATCGAACAATTTCTTTTCGTCTCCGTATCGTTTCCATTTAATTTATCATTTTCCACGCGATTCTCCGTATAACTGTTTCTCTTTTCTTTTCTTGCACCTTTTACTCTCTCTACCCTAGTCACCATCCCTACGAGTCGCCAACAAGGTGTCGAACACAGGTAGAACACACGTGAGATCGTTATCGTGAATAAATCTGAGCGTGTGGTAGAGCTTACGATAGGAAAAGGCACGAGATCAAGAGAGAGGACCGTAAAGAGCCATTTGCTACAGGATTTTCTTTACGTCGGGGTGCGTTTCGCCAGTGCGAGCCGGGAAATGCTTTGCTTTCCATACAAGTTACAATGTTCTTATGTCTCATAGATTCACCTGTGCCTATGATCAGTGAAATTATTTAGCATTTCACGGATCGCGCATCTCCCCGACAGAATTTTTTTTATTTAATTGTTACCTTCGTTAACATCTATTCCAGATCTATCGACGGCTACTCTGCGCCTTACAGTGCCCTCGTCATACAGTCCTACGAATAGTATTCAATTTCTAAATTGTCTTTCGTTTCACCTTTTCCGCGGCTACGTTAATCCAGTCTCTTTTTTCGTGCGAGCACGTATACGCGGGAAAATGGCATCTCGAGGTATAATCTACTTTTATATGTGCGTAAAATATCAAGAGGATCGATCAGTTCGTGATTGTAGATCGTGCCATTTTCCCTGGCGCAGGTAAAACGTAAGATCCATTCCGCACCGAGCAGAGATCGTTTAATCGAGAAAGTATGCGAATATCACGAATAATCCTGATCTCCGGAGGACTCTAGCCGGAAAGACGAGTCGGAGAGCGAGTCGAAATGAGAAGTGTCGAGTCTTACCTCCTGCCATCGAGACCGCGGATTTGTCACTGATTCGCCGCCTGATGGGCCCTGGAATGCTGGGCAGGGTCGGCATCGTGGGCATGCTACCAGGCATGTTCGGCAGCGGCGGCATTCCGGACATGTTCGACATGTTAGGAATGGGCGGCATCGGCGCGCCAGCAGGTGGTGGTAGTTGTCCTCCTGCAGGCGACCTCACCGCCGAAACCAATGCCATCGACACCGAGGACACTTGGGAGACGTTGAAGTTTGGCGGCGGCTGGCTCATCAGCGCCGTCGACAGATTTAGCTTTGGTACACTCGAGCCGGTCTGAAAAACATAAATTTCACTCGGACCCTTTTCGAAAATATTTCGCTGTTCTCAAAGGGGTAGAATCGTTTCCATTTCCAGGATAAAAATTCCATTTTCGTAATTATTTACTTTGGGCACTTCCTCACTCTTGGGCACTTCTTGAAAACATATTTCAAGGTCATCAAAATCGGTGAGGAAGCCCCTAAAATAAATAATTACCGTACTTTCCATTATTCGGCAAAGCAATTTGCATTACTCGGAAACATTCAGCTATTTTTATAAAGCTGCGACAGCTACCTACTATCACCTTAACTCTGCTAGCTGAAAATATTCATGTACACGGAGTTTCCTCTGTTTCAGGGGAAAAATAAGTAGAGCTTCTCCAGTTGATTAAAATGAATGTACGAGAAGGAGGAGGATGTATCCAGCATATGGTTCACTGTTTCACTCACAGTCTCTCGTCAATTGTCTCGCGGTTTTCATCGTGAATCCCGCTTACAAGCGAGTACAACACGGCTACGGCTTCCATTAATGAGTCTAATACGTTACCATTTAAATATTCATACGGTTTCCATCGAATATTTCAGCGGACGGATCTCAATATCAGAGATGATCCGACCTCCGCGGCCGGCGCTCCTCCCTTTCGCGTTAAAATAATTAAGTCGGCCAAGGGAGGAGAGCCGAGCGAGAGAAAACGAGAGAGAGAGAACGATAGAGATAGATAGAACCAGCGACCACGGAGGGCTAATGCGATATTGGTATTCTCCGACTGCCGGACTTGTTAGAGGTTTTAATTAAGGCGATATAAAATCAACGAGGACCCGATGAATTATTAATGCGAACTTTATGTATAAATTAGCGGAGCGACTCGGCGGCGCGTTAAAACTGAAACTGGCGTTGTTGTTAGCCGCGGGGAGACTCGTAAAATTTCCCGGAGTCGCGCCCGTGGAAATCCGGCTTTACGACTCGGCCGCGTTGCTCGTACTAGAAGAGTTTACACCGCGACAGGATCGTTAGGATCGTTTTTCCGGATCCTGGCAGTCGTACCAAGTGAGGCCATTCGACCGCCACGAGTTGTCACCGTACGATTATTACTCCCATATTTCGCAAGACATATTGGGTGCACCGACTAACTTCCGGTCGAGCAACTTTCCACCATGCAGAGCTCTTTCGTCGTTGTTTCCTGTACTGAGGAGGAAGGCACACCACGTGACATAACTAGCAAGTAACTAGAATCTTGCTAGATTTTGTGTCGAAACATGGGTTTGCAGGCATACGTTTTTTACCTTATACGAGCATATTTTGAGCCGTACAAGGGTTCATTTGATAGAGGAAGGTTCACTGCATCACGCTGTGCCCCATCATATGTGTGAAAAAAGTCTTTTACTTTGGATTTATTTTTCCGTCACAAAAAGACTTTTTTCACTCATATGATGGGGCACAGCGTGATGCAGTGAACCACCCTCTATCAAATGAACCCTTGTGCTGCTCAAAATATGCTCGTATAAGCTAAAAAACGTATGCCCGTGATTGAAATCAATTTCCCCATATTCCGTTCATGATGCCAGAGTCTACAGCAAGTCTAGAGCCAATTTTAGTTCAGTTAGGTAGACCAGATGGCTCCTAGTTAGGACTGTCAACGTGGAATCGTAACAACAAAAATATATGTGTGGCTTGAGTCCACTCGGATCTATTAATAGCAATAAAGATATTAATAAAAAAAAGAAAAAAACGTGGAATCATAGCAAAATTGAAGCGTTAGACTGATACATATGTATGTTTATCAGTGTTACCACAAAAAAAAACTTTCTCCGCGCAGAGGTTGGTAACACTGATAAATACCCTAGAATAGGTATGTCACGTGGTTTGCCTAGGCCCATAAAATTTGAGGAGATTTTATATATTTGAATAAATTCAATGTGAAAACTGTAGAGTTTGCATGGAAAGTGGAGACTCACCGACGACTCGGACGACTTTGGTGGTTCCGGGGATGCCATTTGTTTCGCCACGTGCAGGTGGTGCATCATGGCGGTGAGTCGGTCCCGTTCCTTCTGCAACTGTATCTCTAGCTGGGAGACGACTTGCATCTGAACCCTGGCCTGCGCCGTCGATCGGTCGTCCAGCGTGTGCTCGGTGTTCAAGTGTCTGGAAGGATCCATTACGTCACTCTCTCACCGAGAGGATTCCCGACAAAAAGAGAGTATATCAAGGGAATCCTCCCTCTGATGAAATTATGTCCCGAACAATTCCCGGACGTTTATCGTGGAATCAAAGCTGCACGACATTACTGTCGGTGCTCTCGGTGGATCTCACCCTCCCTCGGGGACACCGAAAAAAAACGAGTTGGGGTTGGGGATGGCAACAAGATTCGGTATTTAAGAATTTCCGTAATCCTTCTTCGTCGGAACGGACCTCTGTTCCCCCTGTATCGCGAGGGCCGGAAGAGAGGGTGAAGAAAGCGACTGCGGGGGTGGAGAGGAACTGGTTAAGACCAAGAATGCGGGAACGTCTAGGGAAAGCGGGGACGGAGGCGGCCTTCGGGGAAGGGGATTACGGCCGAGAGGCATAACGATGCGGTCGAATGTCGTGAATATTAATGAGACAAAGGTAATTAGCGTTCTCCTTTTTTTCTTTCGTTCCTTTTTTAAGTAACGGCTTGTTTGAGGGAGTTTGCGACGGCAAGCTGCGTGATTACTAGGGATTGCCGAGGGGGCCCAAGGGGGGTGGCAAGCCGCTGGCTCGAAACTGATGGAAAAGGTGCCGGATGTCAATGAGATACGCTGACTCCAGCGATTTTTCTACACCTCCTTCGCCAACCGAGCCTCCCACCCCTACCCATCGCGGTGCTTTCTAACTCATTCCAACGAACGAAATTGCCGACTTTATATTTCCCGGTTCGCCTCGTTCCCCGACGCCAAGGATTCCCCATCCATCTGCGACGGATTTACCTACATTTTCGACTAGCCCGCTTCCGGAGAACGGATTTCTCACGGGCCCGTAGACGAATCTGTAGAGTTTCTCGTAATTCGTTTTCGGATTGGCTGGCCACGCACAAACATTTTGTTTTTTTAATCAATTTCAGTTATTTCGTCGAAATGGCTGATTGTACCACGCGTAAAAAAATTGAGTCAGGCTTACTTAAGGAATGCTTGATAGTCTTCACAGATTACTTCACAGCCCGGCCACTTGCAGACCCCATGACCGTAGAGGGGATGAGTCTTGTCGTTCGATGAAACGTCCAACGGTTTTTCGTCCAGCGGTGTGGTGCCGTTCATCTCCGAGCGGCGACTCGACACTGTCGAATTCAGAAATCCTGCGATAGTCCGAAAACCAGCGACGCATTCGCATGTGTAAGAAAACGAATAAAACGACGAAACCAGCCGCGTGACAAACAGGAAAACGGAAATTAATGCGAAACGAATAACTCGAAACGCCGGTACGGGCTAAGGAGAAATCTTTACCGTTCAATCCGCTCCCGGCCTTCGAAACGTTGGAATTCTGGTGGGATTCCGGGACTTCCGGTGTTTCCGTCTTCCATATCGGCAGACCCTCGCCCGCTTGCAGACCTGTTTGGAATTTTCAGCAGAGTCAGTCACTGGCTCGCGTTCCTCGCAAAAATACTTAAATCAAACTGGAGAACAACATTTCTATTAACCCTTTGCCGCTATTCGCGTGGTCGTATCGGCACGGCACATTCGATGACACATTGTAAATAAGAAAGACTCGTCGAAATTAAGATTATTGGCTGAATGGTCGGTTAAAGTAAAATTTGACTAAGTTAAGTTAAAATAAAATCGTCGGACGGATGAATCGACCGTAGGACCGCGAAGATAAAAATTGATGTACAAGCTAAATAAAAATGCAGTCCAGCAGAATTGACGGAAACAAAAATATCAATGTTTTAAAGCGCCTCTCCGGGACCGTTTTAACAGTTCTCGCGTAGGGCAGACACTTTACAGAGAATTGCGCCCGGCATTCAGGACTTTGTTTCTCGGGGAAAGTGCACGTTGACGCGGGGGGTAAAAAAAGGTAAACGAGGCAACGAGAAGAGGAATCAAGAGGCAAGGCCAGCGCGTTAAAGGGTGGAGGAGCAGGGAAACGATGGGCAAGTTTGTTTCACGCGTGAGTTTTTGAATTCGAAGTACTCAGGGCGCCCGAGTCCCTGTCGCTTTTCCAGCCTCTGCCCTATTATTCCACCCTTTCTCCTCGTACCTTCCTCTCTCTTTCCGCGTGCCGGCGTGCCCGCGTCAGAAAGAAAAACATCGGCGGGACGAGATCCGACGCAAACCGAAACACTTCCACGTGGAAACTTTCGCCCAGGGTGAAGTGGAAAATGAGAAAGTGCCGGGGTGGAGAACGATGGGGAAGAAAGGGGAGGACTCGTGCCACGAAAATGGGCGCGTTAGGCAGAGGCTCGTGCCTCGAATCAAGGGCTCGACGCCAGGTTATTTTACCGCAAACTACTTAAAACCGCTTCAATTTAGCCCGCCTCGTTTTTAAGCACTTCGAGAACCATTGCGGCTAAACAACAGACTTATTTTAGAAAAACAATTAACCATTTACTGCCAGAGTACTCGATTTGAAGATTTCTTTAACCCTTTGAAGAGGAACGTCGATGTATAATGATTTGGCAAAGGGGTTGATATGTTCCAGTTTCTGTGAATCGATACATAAAAGTCTATGTCGAGGTTGAAGCCAGGAGTGGCTAATGTTAATTATTGAATACCTGAAGAAGGGTTGTGTCCCTGCAGACCCAGGCCTTGTTGAAGAAGATACTGGCTCTGCGTGATCTGCAGTTGCTGTATCAGACGTTGCTGATGCAGCGCCAGTTGCTGGAGAGGTGCAGAGGCCTTCTTCTTGTCGGCGGTTTGCAACAGATGCGTCTGCTGAATGACATTCAGCTGCAACTGTTCCTGCAGTTGCTGTATCGCCTGTTCCAGCTTCTTCCTGCCCAGCTCCGCGAACTGGTGTTGATGCTGGAAAATCAATCGCATTCCCACCTAAACTTTTTGAAGCATTGCTCACGGGACGAACATCGTCGAATTTTCAACAGCGAAGGTAAGAAAGATAGAGAGGCATGAAGTTGCATCTTGTCGGATAAATCAGGCAGACAGATCATTCTGAAAAGGGAGGATGAGACAGAGGGCAGTTGATGGGTAGCCCCGAAGACAAACAACGAGACACAACGGGCTGATGGCGATGCTTAATTGCTTACTTCGTCCCGGTGCAACCCCACCATGAATTCTTCCCGTCTCCGAGCCTCGAGGATATTTTAAAACAAACCCCGAGATAGAACCTCTCCCCCTTTTATCATATTGCACTATAAACAAGAACTGTCGCGATTAATGAGCCGGAACCTCGACGTTAATGAGAAATTGTTGTCGCGTCAGGTCCCCCGGTGTTATAAAAAAATTTCATAAAGTTGCCCGGTCGACAAGGTATACCAGGAAGACAATACTTGGCAAATAAAAAAAAGAAAAAAAATATATATATATATAAGAGAACGTTAGATTCCCGGTAATTGTGATCGTCTTTCGCGCGAGTCGGCGATAATTTCCTCGAGTGGACTGTTTCAATTTGCAGAGCAAAGGAGACCCGGTCAGGCCACGCCGCTAAATAAATATTTGACGGCTCTATCGATGCTATCGAGCCTGTGTGCGAACCGACGATACGTATTTGCGTTAAGATGTCCTTTGTGCTGTTTACGGGTAACATATTCCTGGTAAGAATACGTTCGTGCAAGGAACTCGGATGTTGAAATGGAAAGATTCCCGCGATGAATGCTTGAAAATTATCTTCAAACGACCATGAAACCTTTCGGCAACAATATCTCGAGGTCCAACTAATTATTTGTTCGGTTAACGCATACTAGAAACAGAAACTCGTTGGTCCTTTCTAGTAAAACAGTGAGAAAATAATAAAATATTTGAACCACTCGGTATTCTTGTCGCCAAAGCGGAACGAGAGCATTACGAACGCTTCTAAAGTGTCTCTCGGAAAAGATGCCTCCAGTGTTTGCCCACTTCCGGCGAAAGATGGGAAGAATGTAGCCCCCGCCAAACAGCCGGTTTTTATAATTAAAATTATCAATGGTCAAGAGACGATGATGGAACGCTGTTTACACGGGGGGCAAGTGTTCGAGGGATGTTTAACTATGCAATGATGCAATGCTTGCTCGATAAAAAGGACAAACTTTGCTAATGTAGTTTGAAGAACCAGGCACAATACGTGGCGCAGGAAGGAACCAGAAACCCGAGATTCCGTCTGACGTCGTTGCTTTCACAATGAGACGGAATCAATGGAATACTTACGTCTTTTAGGGACGAGAAGTAGCCGAATCGGTCTTGGTTCGACGCGTGCTCCGACGAGTCCTGCAACAATACCAGGAACTCGATGTTATTCGATGGAACTCCATTGAGACTTTCCATTCGTGCAAACAGGATTATAGTGTCTAATTTTTAATGGTACCTCGGTTAATCTTTTCAACCCGAAGGACGTGCTGATGCAAGGTGTTAAAGGATTGTATTGTTACCTGATGGTGTTGTTGCTGCTGCTGCTGTTGCAGGTACAGCGTGTGCTGCTGCATGAAGGACTGCAGTTGGGTGGGGCTGAGGATGTGTTGCTGTAGGAGCTGTTGCATCTGATGGATGCCGCTCACCGGGCTGAGCATCATCTGCGAGGGATTCTGAGAGGGTGGTGCCCCTGGCGGTCCTCCAGGTGGAGGACCCTGCGAAGGATTCGGTGGTGAACCCCTCTGCGGGGCCTGTGGACTCTGATGGGGACTCGGTTGGGGACCAGGTGCCCCAGAACTCGGCTGCTGCGATTGTTGCGTGATGATAGGCTGCTTTTGCTGGGTCATGGGTGCTGTTGTCACTGCGTGCCCAGCGGGACTGAGCTTCCCATTGCTTTGGTACTCGATCGTGAGCTCTTGTTGCTGTTGATCCGGCAAGTTGCCACCTATCTCGTTCGGTCTCGCGTTCTCACGGCTACGAACCGACAGCCTCTCCCTTTCCCGATTCTCGCGATCCCTCGACGAAGGAACACTTTCCCGAGGTTGTTGTTGCTGCTGCTTCAAGGCTGCAAACAGCGAAGTTGCCTGCAATACGAAAATCGAGATCGAGAGCTCGGTCAAAGTCGGTTGCGAGCTGTACCTCAGATGATAATGAAAGAAGGAGTTCGAATGAATTTCTATTCGGTGTGCATGGAGGTTAATCTCTTAGGCATTCTGTCAACAGACGCGTATTTGTACACCTTCTCTTAGCAGTGGTCACTCGAAAGTGTAAGGAAAACAAAGATGCATTTACGCGAACAGTCGTTCGTTGATTTACACGTTGGTTGCGACACTGAAGCGCACGTCAAACGTGGACAGAAGGCTGTAACTCTAGTCGATAGTTTGTAACAAAATTTAAAGGATCTTCTTCGTGAACGCCTCGGTTTGTTAGGAAAAATAAAACGTGGGGAGAGTGAGAGGTTGTACGGGGCGTGCGAAAATCGATTAAAACCGAAACTCCGGCCCCACTTAGCAGGAGATAAAGGAGTTTCTGTTTTGGCGACCGCGGCGCCGCTTGTACAAAGTCAAAACGCGAGATAACAAGGGGTCCAACGCGAAACCACGGTAGTCCGGAACGAGGGAAGGTAGGCGGGCGAGATACCGAAAAGAGGGAAGAAGAGGCCTCCGGCGGAATATTCATGATATAAATGCCGTGTAATGTGCTCGCGTTAAACTTCCAGCGTATTTTGAGCAATATTGATCTTATCTAATGGTATTCGAGCCCGAGACGACTCGTTATCCTCCGTCATCATTGGAACTAGCTCTACCAACCAGAGGAGAACGAAAAGAGGAGACAGAGTAAGAGAGAGAGAACTCTTCGCTGTTGTCTGAATGACGTCGGCTCGAGTCTCCGCCTTTGTTGTTTACGCAGCGGGATTTGTTTTATTAAGTTCTATCATCAAGTAGATTGCCGAGTGCAAAGCCGGAACCAGAGTAACCCGTTCTCTTCCGCGCTGTCTTTCACCGCCTCGAGATGGAAGAAGTTTCCCCTCGACTCGGAAACTATTGAAACCGTTCTCGATTTTTGCCCTCCGGTTTACTTTGCACTGCTGCTTTGATCCTTTGTCCTTATTAATGGGAACAGTCTCTTCACTCCAAAGAATATCCAGTTGTTTTCAATGCCGGAGCTTCGCAAAATCGTTTGGACCATTCGCAAGCGAAATGTTTAGATTAGCGAACGTTCGCGACGTCTCCGCCTTGCTTCCAGCTGAGAAAAATTAATTCTTCTGACAGATTTCGGGTAAAAATTAGTGGTTGTAATTTAACAGGTACGAAGAACGGTATAATGTGTTTTTAATATTTTATGTTGTATGTCGTATACTTAATTTTCATCATGCATCAATTACTTGAATATGCATCAATTATATGGTCTCCGAAAAGCTCTAAGTACGAAATCAGCATGCTCGAGATTGCAGCATAAATTTCTCAGGTTTTGTTCATATAAGCTAAATAATCCAATGTCATTCCCTGATCGTGATTACTCCACAATATTAACGACAATGAATCTAGAAACATTAAGTATCTGCTCGATAAAATAGTATCCGACCAGAGCTTTATTTTTCATTTTATTAATAATTATATTGATTGTTCCTCTTTACTTGCACAAATCAATTTTTACGTACCGGAACGTGAATTGAGAAGAAGAGTGGGTTTTCAAATAAAGCAAAATCGACTTATGGATTAATTAATCCAATGAATCGTATTATTGCAATAATCATGCACTATCTATAATCGTGTTGATTTTTTCATTGAATCTTTACTAAATTTTCAAATGCAACTACGCAGGATTATACGATAATACCATATCGATTGTACCATTATTAAATTTTTCTTTTTGTGCATGTCCCTTTGTTATTAGACGAGTAGTCTTGTATCTGTCTCTTTTTTTGTTATTATAAACACTCATGTAAAAGGGTTTCAGTTCGTCTATAATAAATAATAATAATAATTAATTCGTACAAAGGGGATGCGTGGTAGGGAGGGAAGAGGGAATGGGATAAGATGTAAGTTAAGATGTAAGTTAGAAATTAGGAGCTATTGTAAATAGGCGTGATTTCTCTCTTTCTCTCTACGTAGGTTAACTAGGTTTAAGTATAGGTTAAGTTAGTTAAGTTAGTATATAAGATAATTATAAAGGATTATTGCAATTGCGGTGAATAGAAAGAGGGGAAAGTATTAAGGATTTGTAACCCTAAGGAGAATCAAATAAAGTATATATACAATTAACTCGAACAAGAAGAGCGTCACCCAGACATGGGTGACGTGGCGACCAACGTGTTAAAGCAGGAGACAGATTAAAAGAATTTGGTGAAGCGTGAAGCTGGCGCGATTTTCACCGAACTTACTCGGTCAGAAAAATTCGCCGACGGAACAGCGATATTGTACATAGTCGAAGAGAATCCCCTGGCGTCGTCGAAACGATTCGAGCGCTTAGCCGTCGGGACCATGTTTGCCGGAACGGCGTTGTTTGTAAATTGCCCGGGACCAGTTTCGGATTCCACGAAACGAGCTGTCGTCGAAGGCTGCTTAGAATGCCCGTTTCATGATGGCGTTTCCTCGAGGCGTCGAGGAGAGCGACAATTTCTAGCGAAGCGAACGGGACGCGCGGTGAATCTTCAAAAACCGCGTCACGACCGATCGAAGGTCGCCGACGATGACGTCCTGGACCACACGCGCGGATTCGTCGAACCGCGAGAGGCAGTCACAAACACACACACACACACTCTCTCGTCAGAGATAAATTTAAAACCCTCGGCTCGCTCCGAAACGAAAACGATTGTTTCTGCCAAGCGTGAAAACCCCGACGTGTGTCTCTTTCGCGAGCGCAGCGCCGCGAGCCTTATGCTAATCTTATTTGTGTACGATTACGTATGTTTATAACATGCAAAGAAAGTCCCAGCGGGCGAGCCGTTATCAGTGTTTAGTCAGGAGGAGAGCGTGGCGTTTCGTCTTGGAAGTTCCAAGCCCGAAGGAAAAAACGCACCGTAGAAAAAACAGAACGCGACTCGCTGGAACGTTCCCGTCGGGAAACGTATCGGTTCCTTTTGTTCCTCGTTCGAGTGCTCGCACGTTTTTCCCTGCAAAATGATATTCCTGTCGCTCGACCGTGATTAATTGTAGACTTCGAATGGCGTAATTTTCGGGCCAATTTCGCCGACGTATGGAGAATCGAAGACGCCGTCGGAAACGGTACTACTTCCGGCTTCGGAAGGAGTTCATCAAGCCCCGGTCCGCCTTGGGGAAAAAAAACAATAAGGCGGCTTTCCGAAGGGACCGTTTGCTCAGCGAAATTAATGGAAAGCAACGATCGGCAAGGAGTTTTAATCCACTTTAGCCAGACAAGCCGGCACACCCGGCTAGATCGCGATCCTTTAATTCGCTAATTAATACCGAGAGTCCGTCTCCGGCGAATTCTCTCTCTCTCTCTCCCATCGTCCCACCGGGTGCGCCCTTCCGTGTGTCTCGTTGCCTCCGTTTCGAAAGAAACGAAGAATCTTGAACGTCCAAAGCCGGCCGTGTCACCCGAAAGGGGTGGAAAATCGCGGAACCTCGAGGGCGAGTTCAGTTCCCTGGTCGGCGAACGACGATGAAGCCTCGACGTGTGTACACGACCGGGGCCAAAGGAAAAAAATATAAGGGCCACGGAAGAATGAAAGTATAAGAGCCGACGTTGAAGGGCCATCGACTACAGATAAGAGGGACTCCTAAGACTCTTTTAAGAAAAGGTTAAATAAAGGTTGGGGAGCCGCGCTTGTTGTTGGCTGTTCAGATTCCTTCGACCCCTTTCCTCCCCGCCCCTCGGAACCCCCCGTAACGCCACTTATTTGAATCCCGAAGGCTCCTTCGAGTTTTCAGCCCCGGCGAACGTCGTCTACGTTCGTCGTCCCCGTGCCTCGACGTCGCCACCGAGCCTTCATATCTTTTATATATTAGAATTTTCACCAAACCATCCCGCCCTCTAACCCCTCTCTAGCCTCCCAGCTTGCCACGGTGCCTCCACTCGTTCTGTTTACTGTTTGGATTTATTCCAAACGCCCCCGACCCTGTCTTCGCAAACCTGCGAACCCCGAAACTACCGCCCCGGCTGTATATGAGTTCTCGTCTTTATATTTTCGATCTGACCCCCTTGGCACACCTTCTATCTCGCTTCGTTCACAAAGTCACAAACCGGCTGCCACTATTGGCAATTCACCCCCTTTGACCCTATTTCTTGCATTTTTATTCGCGCAGGTTTGCTTTTCGTTTGCGTGCTTCCCAAGGAAATGTTTGATAATAAATAGGGGCATAAATATTGGATAGACATTAATCAAGCTAGGTCTAGTCTTTATTTGTCGGTCTGAGCCCCGTGGCACACCTTCTATCTCGCTTCGTTCACCGACAAAGTCACAAACCGGCTGCCACCATTGGCAATTCATCCCTTTTGACCCTGTTGCTTGCATTTCTATTCGCGCAGGTTTGCTTTTCGTTTGCGTGCTTTCCAAGAAAATGTTTGATAATAAATAGTAGCATAAATATTGGTTAGACATTAATCAAGCTCGGACACGCGCGGCGCTCGGATGGCCCGGTTGTTTATTTTAATCGGCCCGCAGGACGAATCGGGAGTGTCGAGAATAGCCTGCAGGAGCGTGAAATAATTTGCTCGATGACGGGGAATCGAGCGGAGAAACTGATCCTCGGGAACGTTCCCGGTCCGGGATACCTGGGAATTCGATTCCCCGGCGATTCTGCCGGGGAGGATATGGCGCGCGCGACCGAAACCGGCGGGTATGTGTCGTTAAATTTTAAACTAGTTACGCGGCGCGGTCCCCCCCGAATGTTTATTTAGCGCTGTTTTATATACGCGGACACGATGCAACAGAGCCATGGACACGTCAACCGCGGACACTTGGTCACGAACCAGCGCGAGGAACGTCGAACAAAAAAAAAGAGAGAGAGAGAGACCGATCGAGACCGAGAGAGAAATAGAGATAGAAAAAGAGAAGCCCATTGAAAAAAAAGTTCGGCCCGGGGAAAAGAATTCGGTGATTTGTTCGCTGTCGATCCGTTTATTCCGCAAATCCGAATCGGATTTACCTTCTAGCTTTTCCCGGTGTTCCATATTGAACGTCCCTTTCCGGTCTGTCAGCCGTGATATTTTCATAGCCGCGACATACTGCATACAGGAAATATTCTATTATGCGTATATTGATTAAAATTCCCGCTGCAATCCTCGGTCTCTCTGCTCGAACGGATGCGAGCCGAATGTTCGATTGATTTTTAACGTCGTAATATACGATCGAGCGTCGGTGGCCACTGTGTGTCACGATTAATCGGTCAAATGAAAAAAAACCAAGGGGGACAGAGACTTTTACCCGGTGAAATATCGCTGGAGAATCGGAAACGTTACCGATTTTTCCCCTATCATTCAATTACTATAATCCCCGCTTCGCTGTCCATAACAAATACATCCGTTTAAATACATAAAATTTGGAGTCTGTCACTCTGACAAAATCACCTCAGTGTCCAGAAATAATGTTTAAAACAGTTGTTATTTCATACCCAGAAGCCACGGCTTTACAGAAGACGTGCTCATCGTAATCGGTAATAAATTCTCCGGTCAAAGTGGATATCATTGGCAACTAGCGGGCGTAGTGTGTCCGTCGGTTCGCAAATGTCGCGATGGAGGCGTTGAAACATCCGCGAAAAATCGAGCAGCATGTCCTCGGCGAGTGTGGACGGGTTTACGAGGCCTCTGATTTGTCGTTGGTCGAGCGTAAAGCGAAAATGGAACACTGTCGCAGCCGCAAAACAAGAGGCTCTCCGCTGGCGTTTATCGTGTTCGCTATGCCACACAGAGAGACTCGTTTCGTATTCACGTCGAGGGCCAATCAGAGACGCGTCTCTTTACACCCGCCTCGCCTCCTGTTGACGTTTGTCATAATATTTTAATATTAAATCGCGTTACGGGCGCAGCCATGCGTACGCATAATCAGACGTTGCTCCCTGGTCGCCATGCCGTTTATACATGCGACTGTAAGTCTCTCAGAGAAAGAGGGAGAGAGTAGCAACGCGTGTGAACACACGCACGAGAGAAAACCAGGGAGAGAGAGAGGGGGCGCGTACAGTACTCAGTCACCCCTCGGCGTTCCACGTGAAATGTGGAATACAAATTACTCCGAAAAGTCCCTACCCCTCTTTCTCAGGCACTCGTCGAGTGAGCGGCAACGCTATGAATTCGGGAATAATTCGGAATTAGGAAAACTACCTCTCTTTGGACGTTGATGAGCGGCCCAAGAAAACGCGACGGAGCTCCTCGGCTCGTCCACTATCGGCGACTGTTAAGACGTCGTTAAAGATGCTCGGTAGTTCAGACACGTCCGAAGATTTCGACGACTTCCTCCGATCTGATATTCAGTTAAGAAGAGGGATGGTGGATCAACCCTTTGAATATCTGAAGAAACCCTTGCTAATAGCCTACGAGACCTCGCCGACGTCGAACAACCAGGAGATCTGTTAAAGATCGATGCAGTTCTTGAAACGTAGCTCCTCGCACGTGAATATCAGAAGCGATAAAGAACCTCGCCGATGTCGAACTCTAAGGAGCAACGAAAAACTCACTGGCAGTTCGGAGAGCTAGAGGGAATATTCTTGACGAACGAACTTAGATATCAGCCTCGGGAAATGTTTGATGGGAACGAGCTTAATGTTCCGTGACATGTGGCCAGAGGTTCCCCAATTGAGTTAATAGTCGGAGTATAAAATTTCGGGAGGGGCAGTCCACCCCGAAATCACCGAGCGACTTGACGTTCGAAAAGGATCCTGCAATATTGAGAGGAATTAACGATTCCGGGAACGTCTGCACTGTGCAGGACGAGCCGGTGGACCGGCTAGGAAGAGGACCATAGAAAAGAGAAAAGGGTGGTGAACGGGGATCGTGTGGGAGGGTAGGGTTAGGTTTCCTGGGACGACTCGCTAGCCAGCTGGATATTTGGAAAATGGCTAGAACCAGGCGGACGGAATGTCTCTGGGCTCCATCGTTAACGGCCTGTGTACATTATAGATGGTCCCGTGATTGGTTCGTCAGCCTCTCAAAAACTCAAACTCCCTTCCCCCCCCTAATCGTTCGTCTCTTTTCGACCGATGTTGTTACCTGCTCCCTCGTTCGCAGGTTCATTTTAGCTAGCCCCGGTATCTCTGTCCTCGTCCTGGACGATCCCATCTCTCTTTTCTCTCTGTCTCTGCCGATTGACAATGTACAGAGGCGGCCTTTCATGGGTATCAATTAGTAGGGCTCTCGCTGCTGCTGATGCCCGCACGATCTTCGGCTCTCGTTCGCGTCGTTCCGGATCCCAGGCGTGTCGATTGAAACGCTCGATCGTGTAAACGAAGACTCGACTATTATACCACTGTCGAATTTTACCGGGGTCCGTGCACACACTCCGTGGGGAAGGGACTTCGTCGAATTAGTTTATTGTCCCTTATTCGTTTAAACGAGTTTAGGAGGCTGAACGAAAAATTATTCTTCCGGTATCCAGGATACACGAACGAAATTTAGGTTCTTCAAGAAAGGAGACACATACAGCTTCCCAGATTTTGTTCGGCTTTTTCAACGTCGGGAATCTTGCTGAAACGTTTCGGGGCGTGGTGGAAGGTCTAATTGAGTTTGAAACCACCTGCGCGCAGGATCGAGCGTCGCGCGAACCGCGGAAAGAATAAGCCCCCGGGAAAACCGGCGGGAGTGGTACACGAAAGTGGAAACAAAGATTGCCGGCATTATGCAAGGTAAACGTTGCCGGAAGTGTGGCCCTTTCCCCTCTGGTAGGTATCCGCTGCTGTCTGTATGTACAAGAATTAACGCACAGAGGTGGGAGTGTCGCAGCTGGCCAGCCGAGATACAGAAGGTCGGGGGTAGGTTGTCCAGGGTGGACCAGAACCCGCGATGGAGAAAGCCGGAGAAAGGGGCGAAGAAGAGGGACGGAAAATTGGGGAGGCCCCCGGACCTGGAACGAGGAACGGGTAACAGAGGAACCCGGGAATAGAGGGTGCATCGGAGAGAGTAATTTCGGTATTCTGCGGGTTTGCTTACATCCACCGGTTCAGCGATTTTCGGTGTGCGAACGTGGAACCTGCTGTCTCCCCCATCGCGATACAGGAAGCGGCAAGATTTTTTTCGTTTCCTCTTCGTTTGCCACGCTCCATCGAACTATTCCCCGATTCACGGGCACTAAGCAATTATCACCGCCAAACTGATTAGACCAGAGAGGATCCATCCTTTGTGTGATTGTTGCTCTCCTAGCGATTTTCTTTTCTCTTATCAATGGACGAATATCTTCGTGAAAAATACTTGGAAAATTTTGTCCCCAGTCTATGCTACTAAATGTCATAGAATCGTCCCATATTGGGATTGCTGGTAATGAAAGAGCTGATCTCTTAGCTACGGATGCTTCGTCCTTGAGAGGATCTATGAGAATTTTTTAATTGTATCCTCTAATAAATATAAAAGCTGAAGTTATTTTTTGTTTATTAATAATTTAATAACTTTGAAAATATAATAATATTAATAACAATTTCTGAACTCAATTATCTGATCCTACTCCGAAGAAAACAACTTATGGATTAAAGATTTTTAAAATTTGTTTTTAAAACAAAAAGAAAACGTTTTTTAAATTAAATCGACAACTTCACATTTGTCACTACATGTTAATAAGTTTTCTTTTTTGTCTATACTGTTCCTATTAATCATATGTCTGTATTACAATATATTTGTGTATCTCTAGTAACACTATTCTGTTTTGTAATTTTTATATTCTGTACTGTATGTAGTGTATTTCGGTTTTGTAATTATATTGAAGTAAATCGCATATGAGATTTTCTAAAATAAAAAAAAATGTCACAGAAGTACCTAACACGCGTGATCGAGCTGGAGAGTGGTTCCATAGATGGAAGCACAAGGGTGCCAAGAAGAAGTTGGGAGGGTGAAGTGCGAGTTAATCGAGAAGCCAGCAGCAAGTGGACGTCGCACAGCCCTCTACTTAAGACTGGTAGAAACAAAATAAATCGCGGCACTCGAGCCTGTCCAATTTCATGCTCAATCGATGCGATTCCATTAACCCTGGCCTGGTTCCTCGAGCCCACGATCCCTTCATCCCGTTGATGACAAGCGTCGATAAAACGCGAAATATTTTGCTTGATCCCCAAAGTTTCGTCGCCCAGCCCCATTGCCGCCGAGGGTATGAGTATTTCGACTTTGTTCCGAAGAGAACGAAATAAAGGATGTATCTTGTTTGTCGGAATCCGGTAATTTCCCTGTTTCTTGACCCCATCTTCGTGCCGGTGGTTGCAAGCCGGTGGGCCACCTGGTCGTTAATGAAAATCAAACAACGGAAAAATTACATCCACTCGGTGGTAACCGGCCGCGTCCCACTCTTTTCCACCCTTGAGACTTTACAGGAGAACCAACGGGGGTGGAGAACGATGGGGGCGGTGGATGGTTTTGCCTTAGTCAGCTTTTCCTTTTCTCCACTGCATCAGCGCGGACCCCGGCAAGGTTTGTACTCGGGTAATCGCGCTATTCTTTCTTCGCGGGTTTCGCTTCTTCTTCGTCTTCCCGCCATTAATCATCTCGCGCTGTTGGCCGGGGAAAAAATTACGAGGGTTGCTGTTTTCGGCGGCTTTCGATTTCGAACCACCACACAGTGTCCGGATCGAAAAGATTAGGGACATTCGACCAGAGTTGACTTTTCAAAATTGAAAACTAATTAATTTGTATTGCTTTGTAAGCGTCTATGGACCTCGAAAATGAAGAAATTAATGAAATTTAATAAATATTGTAGTTACTATGATTATTTAAAGTTGAGCGTTTTGAAAGTAGCATATTTCACCAGGCAAAATTGCTTAAGTTCTTTGCGATGTCCTTATCCTTTCGTCCCATATTTTCTCTTAGTATTTTTTATATAATGTAGAGCATCCCTTCCCAATAATAAATCATATATTTCTTTTAGTAATATCTAATAATAATATATTTAAAAAATAATGCTGAATGATACATGACACATTAAAAAATTTTAACAAACTGAAGGACACTTTAACCAACCTGTATTCTAAATTAAAAACGAAATGGGTCCAATCGCGTTACATTGAGAATCTAAATTTCTTCATTGTAATAAAGAGTGGTTAGAAAGAGATTTCATATACCCTCCTGGAATATTATCATACAATATTATAATACAATGGTTATAACACAATGGTTATAATAAGGAAAGCAACTGATTCAACAAATACATAAAAATTTCTAAAAATAACTAACAAATTAAACAAAAAATATATTCTAACATGTATTATTCGAAAGAGATTATTTTATCATATATTTTAGGTCAAGCCTCATGTCAATATCTCAAACGTTACAAAAGTTATACACAAATGTCCCTAAATCTTTCGATCCGGACCACTGTGCGCCAGGTCCTAAATTCCGCGTCTGTTTGCCGAAGTAGTTGGCAAATGAAATTTCTCTGGGAGAAGAGAAGTTTTTCGAGGATCATTCGTAGAGAATGAACGAGGAGTGACAATCGAAGTGAATTAATGTCCCGATTGGAAACGCACGAGGGGTTGCGCCGGAAGCTGACGTTCATCCTTGGGCAATCGTCCGGTAATCTGTTGGCTGCTAAGCGAGACCGTGTTTTACTTTCGTTCCGGTTAATAATTCAGTATCAATTAGTGGGCCGGCTGAATTATGAAACGGCCTTTCTTCGTTCCTTTCGACTTTCCGCCGCGCCGCGTCGGCTGGATCCAGCGTCGCTTCCTTGCCGGGGAAGCGAGCCCTGGCAAAAAACAGGGGATATCCTACTGAAGTTTCGCAACGCGCGCTTAATCTCGAGCCTCTGTTTATTCGGTCTTATTAATCCCAGCGAGCAATGTTCCGCGAGAGACGGTGGGTTTCATTAATTGTCCCGGTTCAATCCCCCTTCCGTTGCTTTCTCCGACGTCTTCCATCGTAGCTGAGTTTTTGTATACGGTCGAACGGTCGGTGTAAATAAATTCAATGAATAAATTAGCCTGGCGCATGCAGGTGAGGTCAGAGGACATTATCGCCCGGCTATAGTTAAAACGATTACTACGTTTAATATTCATTTCGTTCGGCGTCTTGAATATTAATGCCGATATTAAAGGACCGAGGAGTCGCAGCGGGGCGAAGGTAAACTTGGGAAAAAACTTGGCTGCGAATAAGAATCGCGAAAATGCAAAATCGTCTGAGCGCATCCGGAATTCTCCATCAACCACCCAGAGTCCCCACGAAGTCGAAGTAATTGAATGAACGACACCGAAACTGGGAAGGTTTTAAGTTTCTCACAGTGGGGATGCTGCTTCGACCACTTCCTAAAAAATTTAATGAATTTCTAAATAGTTGCGGTATCGTGAAATATTCGAAGATGTTCATCGTGATCTTACTTCGACCGCAATTAATATAGATTGATTGTGTATTCGAATCTAGACTCGTTCGGTTCCGCAGATTATTATCAGCTTTTTACGGGGGGGACAGGAATTTTTCTCGCTGCCGAAATCCCTGCTTAATCAGCGGGCTTTATTTTCGCGATAAATCACACGGCCGGATCCATCAGTTTCCGTCGTAACCTTTCATTAGCGGAACACCGACCACCCCTTTCGGCCTGTTTAAAGTCGCCTTATACTTTTCTCAGCAAATCCCCCTTTGCGCTTCTAATTCCTGAGCTCCGAACAACCTGACATTTTTCTCACCCCTTTCCGCGACGTACCCTCCGTTTCGGCCCGTGAAAAATATCGGATAATTTCCCCAGTCGGAAAATCTGCTGTTGCAGGACTTAATTGTATCATCAGCCACTCCTCGGTTACGAGGAGGGGCTTAAGTAATATCAAGCAATTTTTAACCGCGGCGATCGCGAGAATCATCCCTCGAGGAATCCCAGAAGAATTCGGCCGAAGAGAATTCTAATTATATGTACAGTGTAAGAGAAGATCCATTTTCCATTCTCATCGCTGGGGAATAGTTCGTTACAACTCTGTCAGGGGAGAAATGCGTATTACAAATGTATTCCAACTGTGTTAACTTCCTGCAGACTAGTTTGACAAGTTTTACCTACTTTCTTGGCTCGTCCTGCATTACCCATTCGTGTCGGAATTACGGGAGAGCTGGCAGAGTAAATTGTTAGTGTTCCCTGCGAGTGTGAACCGCCGCGAAAACATAAATCAAAAATGTAGAATGGATTCGAAGTGGGTCGTTATTGTTCTGTAAAGTGTCCGTAAATGTTTTGGGACCAATCGCAGCCTGGTTAACGATAGACTTCTCATAATAATTCTGTCGAGTAGAACGACCGAGAGAGCAGATGAGCACACACAGTTCTATAGTTGATGGGAGTAACGGCGTGCGGTTTCAATGTAAAAAAGATAATCCCGGGGCCACGGTGAAAAAGACGAATCAGGAACTTGAAATAGACGGAATGCACAAACGGACTGTGGTAGTGAGCGCAATCCACGAGACGGCTTTGGGGGTGAGACGCAAGGGGGTAGCGAACAGACGGCAAAGAAACAAGATATCCCGTGCGGAGGGTGACGATCACCCTCGCGATACCCGCTCATGGACCACCGGAAGTGAGCAGAGAGGCGTAGGAATGCAAAAGCGGGTGACGGCGGCGGTTAGGGAAAAAAGGAGAGAAAAGAGAGTAGAGAGAGAGAGAGAGAAAAGGCAGGGAGAGACCACGGCGACGAGCGGCCGCAGCGTGGCAGAGGCGGAGAACAGAGGTCCGACGTCGGCCTGACGGACTCTCTCTCGTTTGTGCAAACAAACCAAAATGGACTGCGAATAAATATGCGTCTACGAGCAAAAGCGAACGCCCGTATGCTTGGTCATGATCCGTCCATGTACGAAGGGGGTTGGGGGGACTGGGTCGGGGGTCCGAGAGGGTGAGAGAGGCAAGAGGGAACGAGGGAGTAGCGCGGCAAGAGGGGGCGGAGTACGTCGGGGATTTAGGGACCTTTAATGGAGCTCGTCTGGCCGCGACTACCAGAAAAGGAATTCGCTACTTTCCATTATTCACCGCCTTCCGTCCTTGCTATCTGTCCCACGGCTCGATCTCCTACTTTTTTTCGAACGCGAACCCCCATAGGGGCATCGATAGTTTCTGCGCTCCCATACACCCCGATCATTCCCCCCCTGGCTATCTACCCCTAAGAATCCGAATTCCAATCGTATCGCCAAACGAGACTTGCTGAACTGTAGTCCGGCTCTCCGAGACATCCGTTGTACGCTGCTTTTCCAGCTGGCAACCTTCCGGGGGTAAAATATCCGGCTATTTCGAGACTGGAAACCATCGGAATACGTTGCCGAAGAGAGAAGACGAAAGTTGATAGAGAATCTCCCCGGTCCTCCGGAGCGTCGCACCGCCAATTATCCCCGTTGGAAGGCCCAGGGCCAGAGTCTGAAAGGTTCCACACAGCACGGAGAGAATGGCGCGAGACGCGTCGAAAGAGGAAAAATGTCTGGAAGGAGGGAAATTTCCATCGAGACACGCGAGCTCCGAAGTAAATCACGCTTCCGTCGGGAAGTCGGGCGAAAAACGTGGTAGAGGGTTGGTCGGGCTGTTTTTCCCTGCTAATTCGACGGGAATTGCTCGCAAGAGGAGGAGGCGGCTCGCGATGGTTTCCTTGGCTAGGAAGACAAGAGAAAGAAGGAAGAAAGAAAGAGGGGGGTACACACCGGGACGTTCTCCTCGAGAGTACACGAAAGCCGCATTTGTATTCAGTCGACGGTGCCAACGGAATCCGGGGTGCGCTCTAAGATCGCGCCGGATGAGGTGCTTTAAAAAGAGAAAAGGAGTGAACGCGGATGGCGCGGCACGGCTCGAGGGTGGAAACCCGTGGAAAAGGTGCTACCACGCGGCCTGCCACTGTCTCTTGGAACAAAAGGAGACCGATCTCGAATATTTCATAGGGCGAAGGGTTGGGGGGGCTGTTTTGGTTGGGCCCGCTGGCAATATTATTACCATATTTTTCGCATAATACGTCCGCGTGTATGTCTCTTATTTCACGCGACACCAACCCCCTCGCGCTCTCGTACGCCCTGTCAAACGAGAGATCGAACCGTGGAGGGTGGCTACCGCGAGCGGCGTTAACGTCTTATCATTCGTTCCTCGTCCCACAGTTGCTCACCCCGCGACCTAGACGTTGAAAAGTTTATACGCCTGCAGTCCTGCTGCGGGGTGGCACTGCATCGTGTATTCTTCGACTGGCGGGTATTCACCGCGATGAGGAAGTCTTTAGAGGTTTCCTTGAATCTGCTCGACGGAGGAATGGGAGCCAAGGACGTCGTGAATGTTTCACAAGAGCCGCTTGTTCTTCGACACGCAATTTAGACTCTGATGGGGGTTGAAACTACCTCGTAGGTTCCCGCTGCTCCACCTCGAACTCTATTAATTGTTCAAGCATTTTTTGTTTTTTAAATACACCGCGTGCAGTTAAGACTGGCTCTGCGGCTTGATTAGGCCAGTGTAATATTGTTGTGCGGCTCGGAAAGAGGGCGACGGATTAATTTCAATTTTTATTACTCGCAGCGTTAATTCCGCCGCGATAAGACCGGCGATACGACGGAATTGGCGGTCGCGTGTAAACACACCTCAATTAAAGAACATGCATCGTGAGCTATGTATGTACCCTGGCCGTAACCGAACAAATTATCACGAACACACCCCCTGCGCAATGCTAGATATTCCAGCTATTTCGTTTTTATGCTGTTCAAAGCTGCCGCGCCCTGTAAACACGACTCAACTATATTTCATAAGAGTCAAACTGGTCAACGAGAAGAAGATGTTCTGTTCGTCTGTGTTTCGTATGTTTCCTTTTAACGAACTCGACAAAATCTAGAATTCGTTAGGAACGAGAACCAACGGTGCATTCAATGGCCAGTTTCGGTGGAAATTCGTGAGAATTAAGCTCGGAGTGTTGACGCAGTGGAATATTTATACTCGAGCGCACCGTGAAAGGAAATAGAAAGCCGAATCTGTTTGGTCTCGATTTGGAAATCGTGGCCTCGATACTAGAATAAGCAATCAGGAAAACAATTACCGGCGGCTAAACCTCCTTGCCCCAGTTTGCGGCTTCTGATCAAATTTATTCCGTCGAATTAACTCTTGTAACCCATTTCCCTGGCTCCAACAACATATTTTCCAGCGGTGGGATTATTCTCTGCTTCGGTCTGTTTCATTTTTAAAGTACAGCTTTCGTGAAACATTCAATAATTTTTCCAGTGGCGTTGACGAAGAAGAGGACGCTGAGAAATGGCGTCGAAGAAGAAGAAGGCTCGCACCTCGACGGAACGTTTTCAAATAAAATTTTAGAGTCGTCGAGAGCTGTCGATTCGATAGGGAGACGACGCGGCGGTTTTCAATACACGAGGGGTGTATCCGAAACTACCCGACTCACCCTCTCGACTATGCGCGTGTACAGCGAGCGGGACCTATTCGTGTGTAGATTCGAGAAAATTATGGCCGATAAAGAAACAAATTTCGAATTCCGGCGAGCCCGCCGCGTTATAAACATTATTCCGCTTGTAGCAACCCCTTCCACCAGCACCCGGGGCTCCGCAGTTTCAAAGCGTCTCGAGACGCTCGAATACGATTTTCGAGTATTCCAGGGCGAGTAATAAACAACGCGGATCCCGCATATATATTTCCGAGCGATTAGAGGCGGCTCGCGGGAATCGATTGTCGCCTGCATCCATCTGATTTCTGTACGACAGCGATTGTTACACAAAATTTCCATATCGGTATTTCCCAATAATTCTACGAGATCTAATATTACGCGAACAGCCCGATTATACTGGAATTGACTTATCGTCGTGCAATAATAATCCCGGAGATCGTATCTTAGGAATTCCGGTACTCTCTCTCTCTCCCCTCGTCAGACGATAAACCATCCTCCTTAGGCTTGCCGACAATACGCGTCTTTCGGTGATTCCAACGGAGGTAATTGAATACTGATATATAGGTGACGAAAGACCGGAGACCGGAGGGCAATTGTGGTGTCTCTCCTGTGCCATTAACAGTCACGTTCGCGCTATTGACGACCAACCGAATGGGATCTCGCGGGGATATTAAACGCCAGGGATGATGCATCTATTGCGGCTACCGTACCTTCGATCTTGTTCACCAGCTGAGCGAGCACACACTTTATGCGTACAAAATAATCTATAACAATTCTGATTTCTAAACGCCGGCCAATGAAATTAACGAAAAGCATTGCAATTTCGAGGCAGGTGAAGCCGGAATTGTTCACCAGTTGATCGAGCATACACACATTGTTCGTACAAAATAATCTATAACAATTCTGATTTCTAAACGTCGGCCAATGAAATTAACGAGAAGCATCGTAATTTCGAGGTAGGTGAAGCCCGGAACGAATTCGAAATAGATATCGGAACGCGGGAACAATGGCCGAGAGAGTGGTGGAGCAAATGGGGGGAGGAGACCAGAAGCGTGCAAACAAGCAGAAACTGTTAATACGTAGAACCAAGTGAAAATTCCGCGTTGCGTACAAGTTCGGCAATGTGGGTCGAATTGTTTGTACAAACCGGCCGCGTTTCTGCGTTTGTACACACTTATGTACACCGACCGGTAGAATCGATGGAGCGCCGCGCGCGCCTCGTGAAAACGTGTGGGCGTTGAAGACTCGCATATGGCCATCTTTCTTCATTCTCGGTTCGGCCGAGAACCGCATCCATCCTCGAACGGCCAGCCACTCTATGTAAATAGTTGTGTAACGCAGAATGAGAGGCATTAAATAAATAATAGCCGGGGCCGCGGTTTATGAAGTTGAAAGGAGAACGCCCCCGCCGGGAGCAGATGTGTCAACATTCGTTCCGACGTTCTTCTTTCCATCCTCTTTTCCCGGCGTTCGCCTCTTTTCTTATTCTACTCGAACCCGCCAGTCTTTTATCCGATCTACATTTCCCAGGCGATCGATCTCGATCGACAGAAGCAGCTTACGAAATAACAAGAGCTATCCGGGAATATTTAGAGAAGTGTAAACACCGATTGAATGGCACTCGCATCGAGTCCCAGGTGAACGCTTCTAATCACCTGGACGTCCGTAATTTCGGAGATGAACTAGGCACCCTGATTCGCTGAATTAAGGACATTCGTTGAACAAACTCTGCTCAATATATTCGAATGCTTAGATAATGTTCCCCAATGATTCAAAGAACGATCTCCCTGCTTTACGTATATTTAAATACACGTATACTATTTCACGTAAACAGTAATCCCTTGATTGTTCTTTAGGGGGTGGTTCTTTGGAGTGGACAGGAATCGCAATCTTCCTTGCTTTTCTGATTTATGGCTGCGTCTAAATACCTCTCCGATCGCGCCAGGCGAGACTACAATAGAGCAACGCTGCGTGTGCCGTCGCCGACACAATTTAAAGGCTCTCGTGTTCTCACAATGTAATGCCAATTCAAAATGCTTTATTTTTCATTATTTTTTTATGAGACTTTCACTGACTTGTTTCTGGCATTATTCTGATTAAAACAAGACCAAACACGATATAAGCTGGCCCATATTTACTCTACATATGAAGCATAAATTCATAATTCATCATACATTCAACATATGGTATAGCATATGTTTAAATAAACAACTAGACATGTCGAAAATATGTTTTCAAAGAATTAGCACAGCGCGACATGCACATACAATATGCCGCATATACTTTTGACATGACATTTGGTAGGAAACTCGAATAACAAATATTTAGACGATTTACTTTATATAATCAGAAAAATAATCCTTAATAAGTTATTAATAAATGTGTTAATCACATTGGTATTTTAAAGAATAGAGTATATAATACAGTTTTTCATTCCTTTTCACTCGCTATCCTCTTCCATATCTTACAGTTACATTGCAACAACTGTTTTGTTACATTGCAACAACACTTTCTTTCCCATACGAAACTTTCACAGTCGATTAAACCACTAAATACAATTGAAATTATATCGTGTTTGGTTTTGTTTTAATCAGAAAAATACCAGAAATACGTTTTGAAAAGTCCCAATGAAAAAATAATAAAAATTAAGATGTTTGAACATTCGATTCGTTGTTGAATAATCGCCGCCCCGCGACGCGGCACAGTGTTGACAGGCAGTGGAGTGAGTAGGCCTGAACAGAAATCAGGACCCCCAAACGGGAAACTATTCGGATCTTTACTGTACACGTTCAAAACCACAATATCTAATTGTAACTAACCGGTGCACGTTCTCAGAGCAGTGGAGATTAGGTTGGTCGAATTTGTTAGGGAATTTATTGTGAGCGTTGGGAAAGTTTGCACGAGCCAAAGGAGATTTAATCAACGCCGGTGTCCGAAGGCGTCCTCGCATTGAGAATCGACGGACACAAGGAACATCGAAGCCCGAGGGTGAAGTGTACGAGTTCGAATGACCGTGACAGAGTGGCGCGACCATTCGGAGCGTTCTAATACCTCGTAGACGCTTGCTCGCAGATTCCATAAGGGGGCAGTTTATATGCAGGCTACGGATGGGTCAGCATCGGGGAGATATATATTTTTCAATATAACTCGCGCCGCCGCCAGCCGAGGGCCGCGCGAATCGTCCAAGAGAGTAGAAGTCGACGTTATTTTTTATCTTTATTAGATTGCCGGGTATCCGTTAGTTGAGGTTCGACGTGCTACGGACGAACGTGCATGAATATCAAGTGCCCGGTAACACGTGGCGCATTTTATCGTCCTTCTAGGGTCGAATCCTTTTCGTCCCGGCCCCGACTCTCTGTCCCTTCCGAGCCCTGTGTATCGGGGGAACGTCAGAAAATAATATTCTCGGATAATCTCTGCTTCGTCGAGCGTCTCCCGATATTAAAATCGATGTTCCTCAATTTTTATAGCCCCCTTTTGATACACAAAATCTACACAAAACTGATCCTGTGGTCTAGAATATTCCCACAAAATTATCTATCCATCAGTTGCAGAATATACAAATTATTTATTATAGGACGTGACTTGGAATTTGGCGAAGAAGTTCGCAGAGATAAAGTTGCATCCTTGGTCGATATTGGAATAGTCATGATGTCAACGGAGCCTATCTCGAGGGATCGTTCGATAAACAATGCTGGTCGAAGATTCGATAAGCGTTCCACGAATCGACGCATTTTTCCTCTCATTTATCGCGCGTCGGTACGGTGTACCGAAGATCGGCGTTCGGTACGCTCGAGAGGTTTGTTCGCTGGCGAAAGAGCTCAAACAAGATGAACGCGGAGAGCAGGATGTTTGTTTGAAGGTCCGTTAATGTCGCCGTGTGTATTGTTTACCGTATAACCGCTCGTTTTCCCCTCCGAGTTGTTCGGAGTTTGTCGATATTGAAAGACTCGAAGCCGGCGGTATCGTCCTTTGAAAAATACTCAAGGTAAACTCGCGTGTTGATTGTATGTTCAGCCCGTGAGAGTGCTCGTGTGTAAAGAGCCCGCGGCCCGACTGGAATTTCCAGGATGCTACATCGACTCCATCCTAGCCACTTTCGTTCTGTGGGAATCATAATCCAGAGGGCCCCGAAGATGATGCTTCCACCAGCGTCCTCGAAACAAACTCCCACGATCCACCACCAACAGTTTGCGCTGCTACAAACATTTTATTTCAACCCGTTACTCCTACCAACTCCAGAGAAACACATCCACCGGATGAAACCGCAATGAAAAGCAAGAAAATTAACCAAATGAAAAATACTCCGTCGGCAAACGAAAAGAAGAGTTACGTGAAACGTCGCGGAGGGGTTGCAAGATCCAATAATATCTTTCCTATGTTCTCCAGAAGCTTTTGGAACGACATGTACATTTTTAGAATGAAATAATTGAAAACTAATGCGACTAGCACGGGCACAGAGAACGTTTTCGGACGTATCGGGCGAAACGCGGAGAACAAATGAGGGTGTTTTGAGCCGGTCCGGTCGCAAACTCGCGACGTGAAATATACTTAAACGGCGTAAGGACGCGTCCGGAGAGGGGTAATTAATGGAGACGTAACGAGTGGGCGTAGCCGTGGACTAATACGCGAAATAAATCTGCGGTAATAGTAAGTAATTTGGCCAATAAGTCGATAACAAATTGGGTTTGCCAACGGCAGCGCGCGGGACCCGTAATGGCAGGCAAGTGACCGGATCCACCCCCTTGACACCCCTTCCTCACGGTCGCCCGGGAACCTCCTCCCTCTCTCCCCTGTTAGATTTCCCTTTTGCCAGAGCGTATTCATATTTCACGGACTTGTAATATAGGAAAGTTTTGTTTAAGCCATAAAGCCAGGTGTGGGTGGGGAAGTGTATGGAGGGGATGGTCACCCTTCAAAGGACACAGTGTGACGGAGAGCGAGAAGAAGAGGAATCGTAGGGCGGAGGGGAGAGATATTTCACGCTTGTACCCTGTTTCTATTCGGAAAACGGGTGGCTCGGTGGTCAGTCGAAGAAATTGCGAGATAAACAGCGACGTGCCGGGGGTGAAAAGCGAGGGGGCGTGATGTATTTCGATGGCGGAAGTCGTGAACTACTCGAGATCCAGTCGCTTCTCGGACTAGGGTATTTTTTTCTCGGGAAATTAGTTTTCCGAGGGTTAACAATCTTCCCCTGCAAATGTCGAAGCAAATTTCATCGGAGACGAATTTACGGCGACGAAAAAGGTGTACGACGAACGCGCGATGGTGAAAAAAACACGCAATATATCCACGTGGAAGCGTCCGCAGCGTGGAAATACGAAAGAAGTGGACGTCTTCTTTCGGGGCAAAGACGAGAGTATTCAGAAAGGCCGCTGGTCAGTCGTAATGAATAATGTCCACATCTGTTCGGGACGTCCCATCAGTAACTGCTACCCCCCTCCCCGTGCGTCCCGTTCGATCCTTGCTTCACCTTGCTTCTCACCCTAAAAACCATTTCCACCCCATCGCTGCTTTCTCGCCCGATTTCGCTGCATATCAAATTATGGAGTTCTGAATGGCCGATCGTCGCCTGCTGCTGCTGCTGTGATATATTTGGATATATTAAATTTTTTCTCTGGCCGAACATCCGGCCGGCCACTACACCCGGAGGAATCGATATGAACGACCCTGACCGTTCCAGTAAACCGACTTATCCTCGGAAGACGCTTGAAGCGACTCCGGCAAATCCTGTTTGTAAATCTTCAATTTTAGCGAAAACATCAGCAAACTCTAAGGAAACTGTTCTTTTTTATTTCTTTCTTATTGTAAGTGGTATAATAACTATTTTTCCCAGCCGGGCTAAATGCTTCCCGGTTTACGGCGAAGGTCTTCACGAATCGGCGGGGGGTATATTCAACGAGATTTTAATACGAGGTGTTCGCCAGGGTTTCCAGCAGTGGCGGTATCGTGCCGAGTTAATATTTCGTCGCGGGGGCCGATAACTCAATTTTAAAGGGGCAATTACGGCGACGAAAGGGGTCGAATAAAAATCGACGAGCGAGTTTAGTCCGCGTATGAGCCTCGAGAAAGGTCGAGAGGCTTCGTTTGCATAGTCGACAACACCTTGCGTGTCCATTACGCGGGGGTGGTCAGGGGTGTGGGAGGACCGGGGGCGACGTTAGTGGACCGTCGGGGCTTGGGGGGGGGGGGGGGTATAGGGCGAGGCGGTAAGAGGTGTGAACCGTAAACGCGCCACGTGCGGCAAATGGAAATGGACCAAATATCGCTGCAAACACTCGACCGTGCGAGTATCGATATACGACGCACCCTCCTCCATCTCTCCGGTCTCCTGATCCCCCTTTCGCCACGACCAAGAGACACACACGCTCACCAAGCACACATACCACCCTACACCGAAGGACCAACAGCACGGTCCGTTTTGTCGTTTCCACCTCCCATACCTTCCTTCCAGCCTGCGCCACCCTCTATCCGCCGCGTGACGTCCGGCTTGAAAATTCGCCGGTCACTCGAATCCATCAGGTATCCACAAAATATCGCAAGGCACTTTCCCGAGCCAGCGTTCCCTATATCGAGCGCGTGCACGTGCGTAAAATCGCGACAGAACCTTTTACCGAGTCTGGAAGGGTGGAGGTGGAAGAGGAGGGCCACCGAATTCGGTTGCCAACGGAATTTAGGTGAACCTGGGAATCCTTGATTTCGAGAAATCTCTTTTTCCGAAGTGCACATCTTCGGAGATACAATTTTTCGAGACACGTCCGCAAGCTTCGCGGTCTGTTCAAGCTAGGAGAATGAGTTACTGGGTCAAACGACGCGATTCATCCGCGTGATACACGCAAATGCAGTTACGCGACGCGAGTTGGCCGTATTAAACGCATTAGCGTGCGGGATTAACCGGATTTGGACCGTGGACAGGGCGAAAAAGAATAGAGGTGCGGGGGTGGAAGAGCGGTTTTCGCCTTGGTACGATTCGTCGGTCCGTTTATCCATTCAACCAATTCGTGGACGGGTATGGAAAACGGGCGGTGTGTCCTGTGGAGAGAGAGAGAGAGAGAAAGAGAGACCAGATTCGAAGGGGGTGGGAAGACAGAGAAGGAGAGGGTGAAACGGAGGGTGGCGCAGGACCGAGGATAGAACGAGCGAGTGCTTCTAGCTAAACAAATATGTACTCACGTACTCATTCACCTATCTCCCAGTCAGTCCTACCTACGCTCCTACAGCCCTTTTAAAGACTTTTCCTGCTGTCCCCGACTCTAACCTCCACCCCCCTGGACGCCGTCGCGCTGCCCGTAGAGGGCTTAGGTTCGAGGCAGCAACGGGTTCAACGAAGAGAGACAGCGAGATATTCGGACACCGTCTCGGGCCCTCTGTTCTCGCGGGAGCTGAACCTTTTTAACTGCTTTCGACATTCTTCTGAACTGGACCGCGCCGAGGGTCCGTCGCGATTGTCACCGCTCGGCCACGTGCTGCCATTCACCCAGAATCGGGGACATTTTCGCGTGGCCGTTTTCCTCGGTGGATCGGAAAGATAGAATTTTATGCTATTGTGCGATAGGTCATCGTAATAGAAATCTTTTTAAACAGAACGGCGCACAAATGGTTCTTACTACTGCTATCGACTGTCCGATTGTGGACGACTGAATCCACTTACGCGGTATTATTTTTCATCCAGAAACTTGATGCCTGGTATTCTATTGTTACAAAAGGACAAAACAATCCAGCATCCCTGTTGGCCTATCAGAAATAACAACTGCTTCGTATAAAATGGAGAGAAATAAAGATGCCGCAGAGGAAAGGTCAAGAGATGAAGCTATTTTCAAGAAAGGTAAATTGAGAGAAAGTAAATTGGCATTGATTATTCACCGACTTGAAGTAGAATAAGAATCTACAATGTCGAAACACCAAACGATGTTTCCCGGCATCTAAATCAGTCGGCTCGAAATTTTTTCACGTTTCCAGAGGATCGATAGCACGGAAGATCCTACCAATATATCCTTCCTGTTCGAAATCCTTCGCGGATTTCGTCTGAAGCCACCCCAGGAGCTGAACCGGAGTCGCCTATTTGTTTCGTCGCAAACGTGTATTGACACTGCGCGACGGTAGGCGTCGCGGCGATAATATATCGACACCCCGGTGATATATGCCTCGGCGGAGTGAGTGGCCCGAGCACAGAAGAAAGACTTGTCTCATAAAGTATAGGGCGATTTGTCACGGCAGTTTGTGATGCGACCGGGAGAGAATAATCCTCTGGATATCATCTAGCGTAACTTGCTCCCCTTCTGTGCTCTCTCTCCCTCTTCTCGCTACCCCCTACGAGCTTTCGCGCCCACCTCCTACGTCCTGAGAGCGGATTATTCCTGACCCGTTGCTCCCTCACCCCTTCAAACCCCGCACCCACCCTCCACTGTGTTCTTCGTTAGTCTCGTTTCGACGATCGCGGATCCTACGAATTATTCGCTCGGTGCCCTCGAAATTTACTCGCGACGAGGCTTACGCGGCTCCTGACGAGCGCGTTCCGTCGCTTCCCGATGAAAAACGCCGCATCGATTGACGTATCTTAACGTTCGCCCACCCTCCGAAATCCCACCCTTATTTTTATCTGGCACCCTTAGACGCTCGTGATATTCGATTTCTCTTGGTGTTTAACAAACGTTCGTTTCGATTGCAACGATTCCTACGATGAAAAGATGCTGGTCGATTCGGCGGTTTTAATTAGAAGCCTCTCTATTCGGCGTTTTAGCGCAACGTTCGCGGACGGCTTGTTAATTTAGCACGTTCCCGGAGCGCTTTGTAGCGGCACTGCGCTTTTACTATTCGCCGTTTCCTCGGCCCTTGGCCCATCGTAACCCTTTCCCATAAATTCACCGCTTTCCGCTGGCCGATTTATAATTACCGCTCTCCTCATACAGCCGAAGTGTAATTTGCTTGTGTAAATTCTACGCGCTTGCTCCGCGATATTTCGGTCCGGGGCACTGAGTGTTCCCGTGGCCCGAGGAGATAACACTTTTCCGGAATTTATAATAGTTTAGCTAAATTCGCGATAGGACCAGCCTTTAATAGATCGCATGATCAAAAGCCACGGCCGCCACGGCTACCTTACGTCTTTCTAGGATAGAGAGAGATAGAGAGAGAAAGACGAGAAGGTCGTTGGTTTTCAGTGTAAAATAAACTTTCCAGGTGAATTATAATTTCATAAGATTCATAATAGAGACAGTCGAGGCGTTCATGCGCTCCAACGGTGCTCTCCGAGGTTTTCGCCTCAGCCGTCGGTCCTCTATATTTGATACTCGTCTTAATTGCACCCGTGTGCATGCAGACGTAACAGAAGCGGAGTTCTCGCGGGCCAACATCTCTCGCCCAATCGCCGATATCCACACGGCCAAAACAGCTCGCAGTCGGTGCACCGCGGGATTGCGGTTTAATTGGCCGATACATTATTCAAAAACTGCAGTTTCCTTGTCGATCAAAACCCGCCGCGGGTATAATAATATGCATTGTCAGCCGGGATTAAAGAATCAATCAGGAATTCTCGCGTCTCATCTGCATTTAGCGTGCGAGCACCTTTGCCGAATGAATTTTACATTAACCACCCATATTATCGGTTCTCGATCTCTAACGTCACTGCTACAAGTGGCTCTATAAAATATAGACTGGGTCCAATCTTATTCCGAACGTATCGAATCCATAATTCGAATTTTCTTTTCCTGTCCAACAACCCTTCCCCCTGCCCCCTCGTACAATGTATTTCAACCTTATACGTCTGGGGTATTATTTCATCCTTGCTACCCACCAGACTTCAATTATTTAATTTATACAAGAATTCCGAGCGCAGTCTTCTCTTCTGCTGCGGTATAATTAGCAGCAGAAGACGTGCACATACTAATTTAGAATACGAAATGTACACACTTTTCAACTATGCCCTTGTCTCAGCATTTCGAGCCCTCAAGTAGAAAATAGTCGTAAACGAATTTTTATGTTTGCAAAGAATGTTCTATGTTTAACACAATATCGAGGGTGCGGGGATAGAGGGGATGTTGAAGAGACCAAAGACGACCAATTTAGGCCCTGAAAGGGAGTCATTTTTGCGGGATGTACAGCTCCGAAATTGGCGGAACGAAAGGGCAGTCGGTGTTTCGTGTTTCGCAGCGGTTTCGTGTGCACGGTGGCGCGGTAGCCACGCGACTGTCGAGCAGGTAGGAGAGCTTTCAGCTTTTCGAGCATGGAGCTTCGAGGTTTCGCGGTTTTGGGGGGGGGGGGGGAGGGGGAGCGTTTGGGGGGGGGAGGGGGGCCCGGGGGGGGGGGGGGGGGGGGGGGGGGCCCGGGGAGAGGCCGAGCTTTGGAGGAGGAAAGGGCGGCCAGACGGGAAGGGGGACGAGCGTCGGCGCCCGACGATACACTACACGCCCGACACAACGATGGGTTCACCGATCTCAGTGCGTGCCACGCGTCCGACATGATAGCACGCACCTTTCTGCCTCTGCTCCCAAACGGTTCACGTTTCGATCCGAACCACCAGCTTGTATCTCATTATTTAATAAATATTCCTCTAAACCCTTGGTCCAACTCTAATAAAAATCAAATCATTTCACGACTATAAAAAATGCCTAAATAAATCGTACACAGATGTACCTGATACATTTTTTGAAAAATGGCTTATATATTAAAATGGAGAAAATATGCAGGCGCTCCATGCTGATGCAGGATTGATAATTTTCAAATCTGCAATAACAATAGACAGATTGTGGAAGATGGTGGAATTCAAATGTCATCGTAAGCGGGATGAAGGATACAGATTCGAAGATATCGATCTGCCTTCTCACCCCTGAACTATCCGCTGAAAGCGTGCGGTAATTTCGCGCTTCCGCTCAGGATTTTACCATAAATTAACACTCGATTTACAGCGTGAAACACGACCCGGCCACGACAACTGGGAAATTATCGTTGTTGAGCCAGAAAGGTGTTGGACGCGTAATAAGAAAATTGATGTCGGCGAAAGGTAACGCTCTCCGGGGCGTCAAGCGTGCAACGTTGTTCCCGGTGTTGTTTCCCATTCCGTATGCATAGCCTCGGCATTATCGCGGTTAGTAAATTTGCAAGAACTCACGCGAAAACACCGTATCGTTTTCTCATTTCTTTCTGTCTCTCTCCCCTGCGGTGCATACGATCTCTAGGAAATTTCGCAATTACTAGATACACGGGTGTTGAACGGGTTTCATTAACGTTTTATATCGGTCGGTACAGCGATACGGCCGAAGAAGCGAATGGAGACGAAAAAAAATATTCATTTCCTCTAAGTGCGAGGCTCTCGTATACATCGAAAGCATTGCCACGGTTTTATCTGGTTTTACAGCACGACCGCCGTCGACCGGCTACCAACCTGTCACGGGAACGCTGTGTTTACGCTTTATCGTCCGGCAGAGCTGTTTTCCTTATCGATCGCGATTGTTATCAGGTCATCTTGCAGGCCATCGGCTGCAATTGCATCTACCCGGCGTGCTCGTTGCGCCACGATATACATATTCTACACCGTAAAAGTTTCCAGAAAGCCTGGATCAACGAAAACGATCGACAGTCACCAGTCTCTACGAGATCGTGCCAAAAAATATTTTTTGAAATTCTTCTTTCTCCAAGAAGCACAAATTCTGAACTTCGCAACTGAACTTGAAACAAATATTCTACACACTTTGCATTCTGATTTCAAAAACTATTCAACGCACTCTGCATTCTGACTTCGGGTAAATTCACAGCACAATTTCAAAAATTATCCCTACGAATTCTAATCGAAAAATGCAAGTATAATCAGAGCTTGCAAGAAACTCTGGACTGTCAAGGCTCTACACAACTCAGCGTTTCCTTAGCCTGCATCGATCTGATTACTGAAAGCTTTAAGCAACCTTGTATTATCTCACAGTGCTTTCGATGCAGCACTTAAAAATTGACTGCCGTTCACCAAGTTGAATAAAACGAATTACGTCGCTGCACTGGTAAACTCCACTCATGGATCATCGAAAATTTCACCTGCTCCTCTCAGCTTCGTCACGGAAGCCTTGCTCGATACTCGCGGAATTCCACAGAGTCGACGAGGGACCGGAGGCGCGTCAGCGATTACGTGGATTTACGTACCGTTTGCTCGACGAAGAGTTAACGAAACGGGCGACGAGTCACGTTGCGTTTCGTCGACGTAATCAAGGCCCCGGGAATCGGATTGCCGTCTCCGTTTCGGAACGGTTCGTCGTCGATCGAACGTCTCTCTGCACGATAGATCGCGTCGTGGATCGCGGGTCTACGAAAGCTCCACTTACTTACACGATTTCTTGCATTGTCGGCGACCAAGTTACCGCGAACCCGGCGTCCCGGTTCACTTTTCGTTCCGGAGTTCCCTGCCAGCAATAGTGTTCCATTACATTCACGGTATTCACTTTGTTCGCCACTGTCACGAGTCGAGTCCCATCAGTCCGGAAGCACACAACACTGTCGACCGGTTCACAAAGCAAGTCCACAACGATTTATCGGAAGTTCACTGGTCGAAGTTCACCATTCGCTTGTTCCGCGTGATAATCTTCGAGCGAGTACGCGCACAGGCTTCTTCGTTCCGAGAAAACAAAAATACAAATAGCAACGCAGCCGCGAAGGGAGGTTCGTCGAGCGTCGCAGAATTTCAGCCGGGGGTGGAAGGGGCGAAGATTTTCGAGCGACAGTCATGAAAATCAAGATAAAGGAGCGAGCGAGAGGTGGTCATAGGTTGACATAACCTCGGTCATTGGTGGAGGGAGTAGTAGGTGCGATCAGGTGCAAGAAGGAGGCAGAGATTCGCGCATATGTGGCAACCTATGTACGTACATAAGGAACGTATGATCGTAGGATCTCCGAGAAGAGTACAGTAGAATGAAACAGGGGAAGGGGTAGCGCGAGGGAAGGACACACGGGGTGTCCACGAGGAGAAGAAAAAGATCACGTACCCGGAGAGAGCGAAGTGTCGCAAGGTTGCAGGTTGGCCGGTTGTCTCGGGATATGCACAGTTAGTAGGCGATATCGTGTTTGCCTCGGCGCGCGAGGCAGGCCTGGCCTGCGGAGCCACGGGCACAGGGAGAGCGACAACGACAGAGAAAAAGAAACAACCTTTGGCTACGGGGAGGGAGTTGAATGAAAGAGAGGCCGAGGACGAGAGAGCGAGAGAAATCGAAAGAGAGAACCGGATAGCGAGAAAGAGAGAAAGGTGGAAATCGCGCGAGAGGTGGTAGGGCGACTTGCTGTGTTGTGTCGGATGCTACCCGGTAGCGAGTACTTGTTGTTGAGATGCCGGGTACGTGGGGGTGGCTAAGGGGGCACAGGAGGCGGCGGTGGTGACGCCGACGGAGAACGTTCGTAGGCGGTGGGAACCGGGGTTGAAGGGGTGGTACGGGGTTTGAAAACGACGAGGAGGGGGTTGGCCAGCCTTGGAATGGCCTTGCGCGCAGCAGCGCCGGCTACAGCGGCGAGCCCGTGGCTGGTGGTTGTTCGGTGGAGGCGAAAGCGCGGGCTAAGGCGGTGGTTACCGATGGAATAAAGGAGACGGAGGAGCCGGCCAGGGTATTGCGTTGATCGCGAACGGGGGGATGGGTTGGTGCGAGCGGGGGTCGACGACTACGACGACGTTGGAGGCGGCGGAGGTGGCTGATGGTAGGCGGTGGTGGTGGAAGAGATGCTAGCGAGTTACTGCAAGAGAGAGGCTGCACCGGGCCTGCCTGGGTTAGGTGTCTAGCTAAACAGAACGCGAAACACAACTGGGTCGCAGTTTCTCTCGCGAACTAGCTAAGGAGGAACGGAGGGTTGAGGGGTAAGAAGCACCGGGTGGGGGGATTGGGCCGCGTGCTTGGTAGAGGCGGTTTGCTAGAGCAACCGATGATCGAACGGATACGATACCTTGAAGGGTTTTTCTAGCGACGAATTGGCACGAAATGTATCGTATCAAGGTGATACGATAATCGAGGATCGACGAGATGATAAAGCGAAGGAGCGACGACGAACTCAGACACGACGCGATAGGATGCCACGATGTACGAGATATACGGGCCGGAGAGGACGCGGCACGAGTGTACACGCGGCGCGGATGCGCGCAACTCTGCGGGCGGGCACGCTCGGCTACGCTGTTTTCCTCCCTGCCGTTAAAACAATAATGCAATATTTAACCATACACACGAGGCGGCCGAGGGATAGACGGAGAGAGAGAGAGAACGGGGATCGTGGTGGAGAGAAGGGGACGGTGGCACGGTGGCGGTATCGGGGCGAGAAAGCATCGCGGTAGGGAGATAAGGAAGGTAGGGGCAAGAGAGCGTAGGGAGAGCGGATGTGGGCTTTCGTTTCACCCCTCTACCCAGCGGAACGCGGCGACCTACGTGACTCTGTCTCCCTCTGTTCAACGATCGAGGCTGCCTCGTTCGCCACCGTTAGTTGTCTTGCCTCGTATTTCCCTCTCTCCCTTTTTCTCCTACTCCTCCGCCTCTAGTCGCGTCCCTCTCCTACCCAACCAGTTCTCGCTTTTTTTCTCTCTCCACGGGCATCGCTTGCTTTTTCCCCGCGAGCGTCTCTTTCTTCGGCGTGCCGCTGCAAGCTTTTAGGGGAATCCTCGCCCTGCAACCCTACACTCGCCGCTTTTATGCGACGCCGCCAGTAACGGCGAGTGCGTGCGTCCGACGCGATGGCTCGAGAGAGACGGATAGACCGTCGCGGGAGGGAGGAATGTGTATATGTATATCCGGCCGCGTGTGCGCCTGTGTATGAATATATAGATATATTCCGGCTGTCGAGGATACAGGGGCGGGTGCCAGGTGGTGGGAGAGCTGGAGGCGGCGCACGGCTCTTTTCAAGCGTGTACGTGGGGCAGCGGAGGCTGGGGTGGCTCTAGACGCATTCTCCGAACGATGCAGGTGGCCGAACGGCTCTCGGAAAGGAGAAGAACACCGCTCTCTTCCACGCGCTACATTCGCCCGTCTGACTACAGACCGACCGTATCTCCTGCGAAGCCGTCCACCATCCCCGCTCTAACCAGATGCAACGGGATGCAACTCTAATTTATGACCGTTAAATGCGAGTAATATTGCATCAGATATACGACGAAATTTTTAGAGAAGTTTGGAAACAATCAAACACCGAGCAACGAAGCTCATTGATGGGAGACACGGGGGGCGGTCTCGTCCCCTAATTAATAGCCTCGCGGAGCCACCCGAGGGAGTTCGTAACGTCGATCGAAGTTTTTCACACGAAAATGTCTCGTAAAATCGCGTCGGAACTCCCGCCATAAATTCCTCGAGTGTAATTCCAAGAGTAATCGTCAAGAGCAGATGCCGGGTAACAATAAACCAGCCGGATATCAGAAGAGGACGTCTGCACGAACATTCTGGAGCCGATCCATTGATATTCGCGGTCGCCGGGCTAAGTGCGAGCATAAAACTATGTCGCGCGGTAGGGTACGTCGCGAACTTCGAAACCGGCCGCAAATATTTCTATAACGCTACATTTAACTACGTTCGGCCTGTGGAATTTTGCATGTTGAAATTCTTCCTTGAAATAACTGCGACCTGGAAATGTACGTCCCTCGAAACCGCGGTTCGATATTTACCAATAAAATTAGGGGAAACGCGAGAAGAAAGGACAGTCGAATAACCTGCGTGTCTGGTTAAGCGGGTGGATAGCCGAACGAGGAGCGTTCGATTGCACGTCTGCAGCCTTGAAGAGTCTGCAATTACATTCCCATTTATGACGAGTCCCGACCTATAGCCTCTTATTTGCATTCGACCGGCGGCGGCAGGCTAGCAGCCGCACGTAGAAGAGATACAGGCTGCATTTGCATTCAGCCGTGGGTTGGTCCGGGTTTAGGGTAAGTTCGGGGCAGCCCTAATTCGAGCAAGTCCCGCATCAGTCTCGCGCTTCTTCGCCACCGCGGAATGAAATAAGAGCTACGTAGAGAGGAGAGTCTCTCTCGCGTCTCTGCCGGCGAGGCATTCCTTTTTCTGGCTAGCTGAGAGTAGGTACGGGGGAGAGGAGGTTGCCAGGGTTGGTGGTGTGGGTGTAGCGGGTGGATGGAAGAAGCGGGGTGGAAGGAGGGTGGCTGGTTGATAGCGACTACGCCGATACGCCAGGCGAAAAGGGTCATTCCGGGGAGTAGCAGCCTCCAGCGAACGGTGGATGCAACGCGGGGGTGGGCGCAGGGTGTCGGAGGTAGCTTCGAAGTCCAGATAGCGGTACACTTAGCCGCGTGTATAGCCGTTCTCTCCGGAGGATAGAAAACGTCGGGATGGAGAGGAAGGCGGAGAGGAGGGTTCGGGAGAGGAGGAGGATGAGGAGGATGAGGAGGATGAGGAGGAGGGAGGCAGGGGGTGGTTGGGTGGCGGCGAGAGGGTTCTGGAGGGGTAGAAGAAGGGGCGTGGGGGGTGGTGGCCACCCCTTGCAACCCCCCACCAGCGCAGGAGTCGCGTCGCCGACGCTCGGCCAATAAGGAGGCCCGCCGACACAGAGACAATTCAAATGCTGCGCCAATAACAAACGTCTTTTGTTGTTATACGGCAAACTTTCTTTTCGCTGGTCCTCTGTTTGTGCCGTCCCCAGGATGCCCAACCCCACCGCCCGACGTCGGATCCCGTGCCCGCCGACGTCTCCTCGCCCTCTCTCTCTCTCCCGCCCCCCTTTTTTTCTCTCGTCGCGCCTCTTTTCTCTCTTTCCCTTTCGTTCTTCCCTTGTGCGCCGCCACCACCACCGGCCACCACCCCTTCCGGGCGACTCCGTTCGAGGCATATTTTTCTTTTTCTTTTCCCTTTTTTTCCTCTGCTCTACTCCTCTTCCTCCTCCTCCTTCCTCCCTCGATTTCTTCCCTCGTTCTTCTCTCCTTTCCCCGGAGCGTCAACATATTAAAACCGGGGAAAGGGCTGGGCTGCGCAATGCTGACTCTGCCTTTCCACGGTCTTCCCTGTCCCTGTGCTTACACCCTCTCCTGCTATTTCTCTTCGTCGTCTTCTTCTACTTCTTCTTGTGTATCGATGCTGCCGTGTTGCTCGCAGAGGTGTTGTCCTTGCGCGCGACTGCTGCGGAACTTCCGCCTCTCCGCAGCCGTCTTCCACTCCTTGCACCGCCCAACCGGTTAATTCGGATACAAACTGCACCTCCCATGGCTTGCTCTGCGCAACTCCCTGTTTACGTCGCTTTCCTGCCGAGGCGTTCACTGCCACCGTGTTAACCAATCAACAAATTGCTTATAAACGCTTTAAATCGCATCAAATAAGTAGACTGCTGAGTTTATACATTTATGGAATAAACCACTTGGTATCATCGACTTAGATCTTCTGCATACTCACATGATACACACTAACAAGTTCGTCCTACTTATCGGGTGTTTATCGTCCTCTAACATCCTTTTAGGGGCCAATAAAAATTCATCGACCGGCTGATAATAGATTCCGCTCGAGTAAAAATTTTGTGCGCGCGTTCGACCGTCGAAATAATAATCTCCAGTGGAATGAGACCGTCCGAGTCAGACGGGGAATCCGGCCGCCGCCGATGGAATCGCTACTAAAGCTCGTCGATCGAGTCCGTTTAATGTCTCCGCTTCGGTGAAAGAAAGGAGCATCGCCCTCTGACAAAAGTTAGGGCAAAATGGAGCGTCGCGGGGTCGAAAGGATAAATATTCATTGACGTCTTCGTCAAGACTTTTATGGCTCGACAACGGGGAGGAGAGCTCTCTCGCCTGTGGACCGCTTGAATTTCGGGGGTGGAAACGCGAGGATAAATACTCCTTCACCTGTTTTAGGGGACTCGGAGACTGAGCGCCCGCATCTCTCGCGGATTCTACTTGAGAAATAGCATTGTTTCACGCGTAACTAACCGCTCCGGTTACTCGAGAAGAAAGAAACCAATGTTAAATTAGAGTTGACCGGAAGAAACGTCAGAATTGCATTCGACAGAAAAAAATTTGACAACTGCCAAGGTAGGAACACGAAAATCAGTTCGCACATAAATACCCGCAATGCACTCACGGCGAACAAGGATAATTTTGTCCGGGTAATCAGATGTGAGCCGTCCTCGGGAACGAAGTTTAATACGATAGTCTATAAATTGAGAAGTCGAGAGTGGTCGATTCGAATTACTTTACAGATATCAGAATATCAGAAGAATGATGTCTTAGGTGGGCCATGAGTGATTGTCTATCAATCATTAAAGAAATATCCATACATTATTCCGTCTATGGTTTGTCAGATTACTCTGAGAATATCTTGGAAGAGTTAAGATTGTCCCGGAGAAGCCAGTCACGGGGAGAAGATCGATAAGAAAATTGTTCGATGGAGAAAGAGAACGGTCGAGAGAGAGAGAGAGAGAGAGAAAGGAGAGTTGGAACGCAAGGAGCGCCGCGGCGGAAAGGCAAAAGGGGCGGCAAAATTGAAATTTCTTCGCTCGAGCGACGACGCAGCAACTCATAAAAAGTTTAAACGTTTCATTCTCGTCGGCGCGGGCCGCGCTGGTTGCCTACTCGCGCGCTGCCAGAGAGCATTCGCCTCTTTTTTTCCCAATATAAACTCTCTCTCTTTTCTCGCTCTCGCCCTGTCGATTGACTACAGGAGCTTTTCCACTCGGCCTGATACGGCTCGGTTATACACCCTCCCCCCCGGCCGAGATGCTTACGGCTGGCAACTTTTACCCTACCCACGAGAAATTAGGGGCTTACTTTGCTCCTTTCCACCATTGTGGCGTGCTCCCCGGTCCCTTCGACGGAATCGTAAAACCGGCGGAGAGTTTATGCGCGTGTGCCCCCTTCTGCAAAAGATGAGCCGAATCCCGTGACAATTACTCGCTGCTCGCACGATCGGATCTGCTCGATTAGGTGTGGCACACTTTCATTTCTGCGTTCTGATAATTAAACGAGCGAAACAGAATCGTTATCCTTGTCTTAAAATTAGACAGGTACAACGAAGCCGCTGGGGCAGAGAATTAAAACCGAAACATTTCAGCAAGAAAACCGTGGAAACAGAGAGGGTGGAAAGCGCTGTGGAATATCTGGCCTTTCAACAAAATTTCAGACGGATCTGTCGAGACCGATCAGTCCGCAACGTTACCCATCGGCGGGGGCCCACTTACATACCGTTCCCATTTTTCCAGTAACGAGTGCCTGTCATCCCGGTAACTGCTTCGACAGTATGTATCCCGGTAATGAACACGCGGATCGCACACGGTACACACGGAGATGCTTCGACAGCGAATCGTTGCTTAAAAAAAGCCGGAGGATCCGGTAACAAATACCGGGAACGGTACAATGGGGCCCGTCAGGAAACAATACAAAAGGATATTCTCGAAAAGAGAGCTGTCCTCGCGTTGACCGCGCTCCTCCGTCCGACAGGAATCATTAATCAGGATTTATTTACGCGTTATTCGAACCGGCACGCGATGGAAGACGCAACTCGGATCCGATTCCCATCTACGCGACACGTTGCAATCAATAGAATCTGCGTAATCGGGGCCTGCAATAATATCCCCGGCAATAATCCATTAATCAGTGTTGCCTCGTACGAGCGCACGCGATAATTTATAGAACGGCCGCCGCTTGCAGAAATATACGGTGTTTCTAAGTGGAGCATATGAATTTTAATTTGTATTTCGAACGGCGGATGCGACCGAGATAAGCGGTAATTAATCGACAATGATTCCCTGAAGATTATTCGAGTTGGAGGTTTGTCACGATCTTCTAAAATGTTGAAAAATTTTGTGACCAGGTTTTGATGAAACTGACTGGTTATATAACCAGTTTTTACTCCTTTCATTTTATTTTACCATTTATTATTTTATTTTTAGATATATCGCAGCAGAATGGTTCGATATCCCTCGATCGAGCGTCGTAGACTGTTTGTAAATTGCTATGTATTCAATCACGACCGGGCGAGGGCACCCGTAGGAGGGTTGCTGATTCTTGTTTGCCGATATGCTGATGTAATTATTATATTGGCTCCATCGTAGGCGCAGCTTCTTATTATTTGCTGTATTAATGCTGGCGTCGTTCATTAGCCGGAAACCCTGTCTGCGATGGGTCTCTCGCACAGCTCGGCCCGCGCACAAACACAGCGATCCTCTCCCGCGATCGTGTTCATCATCGCAGATTTCAGAACGTTCGGCCGCAGATCGGTGTGGGACGAGAGTAAGAGGATGAATATCGCGTGGATTTCGCGGCTCAGATTGTTTCGACGGTGTTCCATTACGCGAGAGAAAGAGAGGGAGAGAGAAAGAGTGAGGGAACAGTGGAGAAACGAAGTGAGGGTCGAGAGAGCACCACACAACGGTCCTGGTGAAAAAATAAACGCGAGCACGCGGAAAAAATGGATGTTGCCGGCCGAGCAAATACCAGTCTGCCAACGTTGCTGGAGACACACGGCCGATGCGCGTGGAAATTATTAAGCGGCCCGCCACCGCCACCGCCATCGTCATCGCCGTTCCCGGCAGCTCTTCGACTATCGATAAATATTGACGCTGCCCGTTACGGCAGATATTACGGCCGCGTGCTGCCCGGATTTCGGTCCACCTTTCCTACAGATCCGTCCGGAATTTCCGCGATGAAAGCCGGAATAACCATTCGCCGCAATCGCTCCTAATTGACCGCCTATACGCAACAATGCCTCCAAGATGAACATTTTTGTACCTCCGCGCCTTCATCGGATTAGTTCCCTAGACTGTTATAGAATTACGGAAATCGGAGAAGGTCCTGACATCCTATCAAGACGTCCATCCAGAGTTTAAATAAGTATGAGAGCTAGGAGCATTCTATTTCCGAAGACTATGGACTTCGGATACATAGTTGATGCCCATCAAGTGTGAGACTGGTCACTTCTATTTCAAGTACTGAATGTATTACTAAATGTATTCGAATGTTCATCATTGATGCGAGGGATTCGCTGCGACGACAGTGCGCAACATCTCATACATTTTCTAGAGGCCGCCAGTCGGCAACGATCTCTCATCGAGTAGGCCTTGCATAGTTGAGGGATCAGGTGTAGACCGCACCACGTCGAAGGAACCTGACGCGAGACGGCCGGAGAGCGAACCCTTGTCCAGGGATTCAAGGACTCGTGATCGAGACAGCGGAGAGTTTCGGTTGCTTATAGGTCGCGAGGGTGTCAGAGTCGATATCTTGCCGGCTCTGTGTCACAGTAGGGATTCCGTGTGCCAGGGGGGGTGTGGATGGAAGGGTGAGAGAGGGGTAAGAGAATCGACGACGCGGTGGAGGGTAGGTTTTGCGTCGGTGGCAGGGGGTAGGTGCGGCTGCGGGTGTTAGGGGATGGGTACACGAGAGCGAGGGGGCATGATTAGCATTACACTCTGAGCCTCGATGATCAATAGTGGAAACGTCTCTCCCTTCATTCTCATTCTCTCGCTGTGTTAGCCTTATCTCCCTACCTCTTCTCGCGCCCTGCTGCCTCCTCTTGCCATCGGATATGCGCGAATCTACCACCCCCCTCCCACTTACCGTTCCCAACCACCCCATCTGCCTCCCACCCATGCCGGGTCTCGCCACCTATTCCTCCACCTCTTCGTTCCATCTCTCGACTTTTTCTTCGTTCCTCGCCCCGATGGACGAGGCTCACGGTAGATCGCTGGAACACACCGTGGCGCGCAGCTTATGCCCCATCGTCCCTGTTGCGGTGGACAGTATGATCCACCTCCCACTGTGATTCGAAAAGAGCTCGAGCTTCAAACTCGATATTCTCCATCGGCAGCGTCACGCGAAAGGGACATGCTACCACTAAACTTCTTCGTATTCAAGAGGTGAGAAGATCGGGCTGGTTATTTCAAGATAGGACCTTCGAAGATGAATCTGTAGCGGACATGGTGCGTGGGAAAGATGGGAAAGATCTTTCTAGACGTGGAAATTTCGTCTTTCTCAAGTGTGCACTCTGGTAGGCCAGACCGAAGGATCAGTCCTTAAAGGCCTTTGCACACTAGGTCGCCGCTCCGCAAGCACAGCGCCGCCAAGCCGTTTGCACCTTATTCTTTGTGTTTCATCACTGTACCTGCAGCGGCAGATACGCGTCCCAATTGAAACACAAAGAAAAATGTGGTAACGGCGAGCCGGCGCTGTATTGAGCTTGCGGAGCGGCGACCTGGTGTGCAAAGGCCTTAAAGTGACGATTGCCAGAACCTCGGCTCCACCGTTGTTAGGTCCTTGGCGTGATGATTTCCAGCACTCTATATCGGGGGAGGCAACCATGCATGCTCATGGGAAACAGAGATTTTTCCGCCCCAACTTTAGCTGTGTTTGGGACATCACCGAAAAAGATCTCTCTTAACAGTGGGACAGAAAGCTGAGAGACTTTGACAAGTCAGCATCGGCAACGCGGTATAGTTGGAAGCTAACGCTTTCATTGCTACCCAGATAGTCAAGTGACTATCGAGCAGAAATCGAGCCCGGCGTGCCGGGGTCAGGTATCGGGAATTATACGGGCCGAACGTCGCTTGAACGGGCTCAAGGCACACGCTGAATCTGACCCAGGCACTTATGACCGTGCGGACTCGTAACTTTCCCTCGGCCCAAAACTGGCACAAGCAGCCCTCGGCCCTTCGGTCCTGTTTTCTGTCAAATTTTAAGTAGGTCCGAAATTGTAAGAGGGCAGCACGGACCTACTTAAAATTTGGCCGAAACCAGGATCGACGGGCCGAGGGAACGTTACGAGCCCACACGGTCATAAGTGCCCTGGTCAGAATCGAGCATTTTTGCTATATGGGTAGCTGTTGTCGAACAGCATTTTCTCATAGATTAAACGAATACAAACTGTTATTCGTTCCCAGCACAACTTCCTAAAAATTTATGAATACGCGTTGCTATGTGTCAGTAAAATCCCGAAACGAGCCTAACTCAGTGGCACTTGGTCTCGCGGAAAACTGCGGAATCAGCCGATGCGTGGGTATCAGAAGACCGAGATTTTCTCGCCGTCTCCGGATCCATAGCGGCGTTACACCTTCCACGGCGGCGTCGTTCGCTCTCTCTCTCGTCCCCTTGCAACCCCGGGGATGTTTTATTTGACGGTGTCAGCAAGCGGGAGATATTAACCGAACAGCTCTCGCCTGGTGGAATTATGTGGGCGGACGGGTGGCGCGAGATTCGACTTCCATGGAATTTCCGGAGAACGCGGTACAGTGGCGAGGGGATGCTGGGAGGAGAGGGTTCTCCCGGTGGCGGAGGGGGTGGGACAGGCAGAGGTACGACGACAGGTCACACAGGGAATCCGCCTGGCAAGTTCACCATTCCGGATACCATGGCACCCCGGAGACAGTGGCCGTGTCTAACTACGTATCCGCTCTTGCTCGTTACTTCGTCCGGCTATCTGCATCCCCATCAAAAGTATTCTCGCAGCTGGCTGCCTCCGCGAATCCCGCGATCCTGTCAGCTGGGAACACCGTAAACTTCTTCGGCGACTGGGCTTCGGGCGGTCCTCAAGATTTTCAACCGTTTAGGGGATCATTCTTTAAACAGTGTTGCAAACTTCCACGAGATAAGACCGAACCTGGGTCTTGCTTTATGCTGAACGTTTCGCGTTTATATTGACCTTCAGCTCTAATTAGAATTTAGCCGTCGCTTCTCCCTCTGTAATAAGAAATGGAAACTGGACGGTCCTGCTCGCCCAGGTAGCTCGGAAGGGTTATTGGATAGCAGAGCAGCATTAGGGTGGATTCTTCCATCCCGTAACGGTTTGTTCAGGATACTTGCGGGGACTTGGCAAGGACCAGACCGCAAAAAAATGTACTACCGTACAGTCTGCTATTTATTATTCTATTAGCGATCCGACGGACAAAAAAACCGGTGAAAAAGAGTACGAGAGAGATAGCTAGCCACGAGGAAGGTTCGCTCGGAGAAGCTCACTGAGAAAAGGATACGCTCAGACCGATACCGGGCCAAGCAGCCAAGTTTGTTGACTTTGGCTAAATATTGGATGGCAACTGCAAATATTCGTCTCAACTATGTTCGTACCCGGTGGAGTGCACCCTCTCCACGCGAGTTCGGGCCGGTGTGCTCGACCTTTTCCTCGACCGGAATCGGTAAGCCGGGGCCAGTGTTAGAACTCGACCGAAAGGAAAACTACTCTGCATTCTTAATCGAGCAGGCGGCTAGCCACGCGAAAATCCTCTCTCCCACGCGTCGTTTTCTCGAATCCCTACGTGTGGATGATCGTTCGTGGGTGTCTTCCCGGGACTTTTGTTTAAACGTTTCCTGGCCTGGGGAACATGGAATGACAGCCAATAATTGTGCCAAATAATTACTGCGGCGAAATATCGAATCCCTCTGGATGATTCTCTCTCTCTGAAGATCTCTCATTTTCTCCTCCCATCTACTCCCACCCGTTATGCTCTCTAGTCGACTTCCCCCCCCCCCCCAACGGTTATCTGTCTCACCCTCTCCTCGATTTCTGTTCTTCCAGGTTCCCTTTCTCACTTTGACGATTTCTTTCATCGAATCTCTTTTCGGTTCATTTGACGGGGCGACCTTTTTTCGCGCCCGCCGCACAAAGTGTCGATCCATCGTTGTCTTAATGGCTGGCAGGCCACTCGTCCTTATTGCAGACTTAATTACTGGCTGACTCCAGAAAGTTATAATGGCCAACAAGGAGCGCTCGAGGAGCACGGCCCTTTAGACCGGGCGCACAAATCGACGTGGAAATAAAATTTTCTTAATCGAGCCGCGTCCCGGCGGCACAGTCGATTACTATTAATTCGCGGCTCCCACTGACTCAGTCTTCGGATAGAACGCTCTTTCGAACACGAAAAATACACTATCTTCTGCAGAATGATTGTACATCAGAGGCAAGAACAAACGAAACTTCTTAACACGTTAAACGCCTCCATAAGCGGGTGACACTTTTCTTCGTGTAATTAAAACAAGATTTTTGGGGTAGTTTTTAGTAATATGTAATGCGATTATAACGAATACATGAGATAAAGTAATAATTTATAAAATGTACTTTTACTAACAAACGAGAAATACACTTTAATATAAGTGTGTTTTTAAAACAGTACAAAAGATTTTATTAGTTACGATGGTATTCGTTAAAACATTGTAGGGACATTTCAGGTGACTCTGGACATTGAGGACAATACGTTACAGTCTTTTGTAAATTTTTTCTTGCTTTTTTCTTGCTGATCACACATCCTTCTTACGAATCTGCCTTGAGGATTTTTTCGAATTTGCAGGAGGTGAGATGGCTTTTTAATTATTTCATGCCCTGTCCGGTTTACGTAGCCCGCAATACTTATTCTTCTTGTAAATGTGCCCTGCGGATTTTTTCGAATTTGCAGTTGGTAAGATAAATGATAAATTTCGGAAAAAGTAACGCGCTGCGTAAACACGATATCACGGATTTGGGCTCTGGGAGAACCCGTTCAACGTGTTAATCCTTTGGGATCTCAGGAAAAAACAGATACAAAGCTTCCACCGCGATAAATTCTCGAGATAGTATCTCTTCCGAATGTCCTAAGAACAGAAATAAAGAGCCCCATTTAGAGACTCGGTAAAATATCGGTTTGGTATCAGCGATTAGAGGAACATAAGTGGATAAGACTATCAAAAAGATAGTCGTCCTCACGAAAAAGGGAAACAAACGAACGTATGAATAATTTCTGGGAAATCTTATCGCCCTTGATCCGATACATTCACGGGGCGATAACGTAACGCGAAAAGACAGCATTGGAAAGTCGCGTTCGGCCCGCAGGGGATGCCTTCGAATCGAAAATCGACTGCTAGGGGGTAGAGGACCGGCGAGACAGGGGAGAAAAGAGCGAGGGCCAGAAACGGCGAGCCTAAACAATATCTTGCGGCAATGTAAGGAGCGTCTATTGGGCCATTACCGCCGGTGGCTGACCATTTTGGCCATTTGGCTTGGACAGTGCTACGTCAGCGGTCTCGATTCTCTCTCTTGTACTCCGCCGCCTATTTCCCTTCTCCTCCCCCATAGATTCTAACTCCTGCCCTCTCGTGGCGATCCCCTCTCCGCATTGTTCGCGAAGAATAACTCTGTCGGGGGTTGCAATCGCCAAAAAATTTGTTTTCATTAATCAGAATCAATTCTTTTAGAAATCCTAATGGCAAATGTGGCCTCAAGCACCATGATTCACATCCGAATCGACACGTTTGAGTATGCTTTCAAACTTGCTAGTGTGTAGAAAATGATCGAACCGTGCGCCGCAAAATTAATTCTAATTATAAGAATCAATTACTATTGGAATTGGATAACAAATAAACCGAGACACACCAAATGAATTTAAACTCAAATTTATTAGAAACGCGAGCAAAGAAGGACGTCGTATTATATCGACAGCTAGACTCGAAGTGAGGAGACGCAGCCGAGAAATACAAAATAGAACCATACGTTGTTCACTTCATATAAAATCGAGCAGGCCTGTGAGTTCATTGACCTCTTGTGTATCACCTGTTTACAGTGATTCTCATATTTAATTCAATTCATTTTTGCCTTTCTGCTGTCGGAATGTAACATCCAACAATTACTTGCACTGAAAACTCAATAAAATTGCTTACTCGTCCTGGTGATTAAAAAATTATAATAATCTCTATGCCAGGTCTGCAAATATCGTTTAAGAAAGATCGCGATTTAAAAATTACAAACACTCGATTCCCCGTTCGCTTCGTGAAGCTCGGCCATCTCCCGTTCCGGAAATTGCGTCTCATCCCGACGATCGTTCGAAGATCGTGCCTTCGATCTCGCCGTAAAGATCCGCACGCTTACGTGTCGGTGTGTATCGACGAAAAAAAGGAAACACATCGAGGTTCGGAGATCCTCGAAGGGCGATAGAGCCACGATGATATATGACCGGCGATAAAACGGAGACATTGAAAGGCCACGATCGATCCCGTTTCGTTTCTTGGTCTGCCATTCTTCCAAGCTGTACGACCCGTTCCTGCCGTCCAGCTAGGAGGACCGTCCGCGATTCTTCGATCCCCTAACTAATCTCGATCATGATTCCACGAACCCCTCTGAATTTCGGTACAGAGTTCTGGCTAAAATTCGCATTAGGAAAAAAATGAGGATAGAACAGTGGTAGAGGATCCGAATCGCGTTGACAGCGATCCACGGTGAATCGATCGTCTGCGGCTCTGGGGAGCTCCGAGACTCGTTACGATACCCGGCTCCTCTTTTTCCCGACGACAGTACAAACCGAGAATCTGGCGATCCCGGGGCAGAAAGACATATTCCAAGTTTCTCGAATAACATTCAAAGCGCAAGACAAAATGCTCGCGGGAGGAAATCGTTTTCGTCCCCACACCCACCCCCGCCCCCGGTTGTTCTGTTTCTTTCCGACCAAGGGAGACTCCGGTTTTCCCTCGGTTCGCAGCCGGTTTCGGTTCCAGATCCAATTCTCAGCTACTACTTCTCCCTCTCTCTCTCTATCGTGCTTTCTCTCATCCACGAAAGAGGCTCGTCGACGGAAACCACCCCCGAGTTACCGGCACTCTTCCGCAAGCGAAACATTGCGCGAAATAACGTTAAATATTTACTTTCGAGACGATTGTCCCCGTGTCGCCACGACGATAAACATCATTATGTAATGTGTATAAAGCTGCGCGGACCAGGTCGACGAGATACGCCCCCGCACACGTTCCCCGGCCGCAAACTTTTCCACGGGCCTCCGTGGATTGACCTTGCACACGTTCTCCGATCACAACCACGACCATCATCCATCTGGACTGTCCATTCGTGGATCGAGTCGCATCGCTCATCCATATGTGCACTCTCGCCGGATCGATCGATCGGCTTTGAGAGCTTCGAGACCCCGGAATTTCGTCACGAAGAAATCGGTGGGGAACGATCGTCCAGGAATTAACTGTTTTCGATGTATCACTCGATGACAACTGTGCTAAGGTATTTTATGATAATGGTATATTTTTTAGAAAGCCGTTTTAGACAAAGCGAGTCTTGTTTTTCCGTTTTCCGGCCTGGATAGTAAAAGGTGGTACCATAAACCGAGTTTTCGAAAGGCCCACAGCGGGGAAATCCCTACAAGTTTTTTACAGGTAGAAACTGCAAGGACCTTTTGCTCAAGCCATGTGTTCGGCACATGTTGTGCGAAGCAGTGGTTGGGATCGGCAGCCGCGCGGTTAATGCGAGGAAAACGCTTTCCAATTTTCCTGATTCGCAGCAAGTGGATGATCATATTTTTGAAAGACGGCGATCAAATTAATTCGTCGATCTCGTGCGTACGAGCCGGGAAGATTGCGCGGAAATTGGAGCGGTTAGACAATTGAGAGGAATGAATCTCATTTTCGGATAAGTGGACGAAGACGCATGAAAACATGTATCAACTATTAAACACAGTCGTTCCTGATCCGAGGAATGCATTAGCAAGTATCATGGAAGAAAATATCCATGATTAATTGGATAAGAGGTTGAGGCAGACCACTCCGCCAAGGTACATCGTGAAATGTAAACTGAATATGCTCCGCAGACAGTTTATCAGAGAGAGAGAGTGGGGGGAGCTTGATATTACTCCGTAAAATCCCTTAGGGGTTGGCAAAGGGTCGTCGCGTAGTCCTTGATGGCGACGCGATCGCCACTATCCTTTCGAGATCGTCGTTAATTATTTCTTGGTTTTCGTCTAGCATCATACTCGAGCCGGGACGCAGGGACGCGCCACTTGTCGCTCATTGTGTACAATGTATACGCGACGAATATTTCCCCTGTCCAACGGTGTGTACCGAGACTCTCCAGTCAATTTCGAATTTAATTCAGTCAACCTCCATTGCACTACCGTATTGTCAGGGAAATGTACTCACGGTTCGATGCCCGACCGCAAAAGTGAAAATGGGACTCTCCCAGTCTTACCTAAAACAGAACAAAGAAATTTCGTCGATTAGAATTATAATTCTCGTGCAACAGACAGTTTCATCTTTAACCCCTTGCCCTACGATTTTTTATTGCGTCCATGGAAATCACCGACACAGTTTTCACCGACTACAGATTTGACCGACAACGAATTTAACCGACAATGCCTTTAACTGACAACGGATTTGATCGACACAAATTTGACCGACAACGATTTTAGATTCGTTGCCGGTCAAATCCGCTGTCGATTAAAGGCGTTGTTGGTTAAATTCGTTGCCGGTCAAATCTGGAGTCGGTGAAAACTGTGTCGGGGAAATCTGTGTCGGTGATTTCCATGGGATCCGATTTATTTTTCGGTTTCAGTGATTAGAACTGATTTGTAGTTCGTAATCTCCTAAAAAAAGGAGTAAATCTACTAAAAAAATATATATCTACCATATGCTTACACGTTCTCTAATAACTCTACATTAACAAAACCGAAATAGAATTTCATGTCGGTTTAAAGGAAATTGATAACATACATATTAATTAGACTCTGTTCAGAATTTTTATCGCGAGTCTAATACCCACTCCAAACCGATGAAACTCCGCAAAATAAGAGGCAGAGAAAATTCAACTCCGCTTATAGTCCGGCGCATCGGCTTGATAAACAATGCAGAGGGTGGTTGTATTGGTCGATATCGAATCGAGAGGCAGGTACTTTTGTGTCGCCGATGGTCAAGAGTACAAGCGGCCGTAGCCGATAAGTGGCTCTATCAATCCATTCGGTCAGATAAGGATTTCGCCATTGATCGGCCGTTCCCCATATCTCCCTGTGCCCGCGTCGACGTTCGTTCAGCCGCGATTAATGGACACCCATCAACGCCTCGGACCCGACCATCAATCACGATTCTCGAAACACTCGGACCCGCTAATCGGCGATTTTGTATTTTCACGGCTGGGAATTGTTTCCGTCGTTAAACGCCGCCCTTTGTCCGCTGTTGTGGACGACGCTCGAATAACCGGGGCCAGGTATCGAGGAAACAGTTGCCGATCCTGGCGACTACGGACTATACGAAACAAATGGCTATGCTTTTTCCTCCGCGAGAAATAAAAAAATAAATAGGACCAGGGAACAAGGCTTCTTTTCGTTAATGAGGACAGAAAGTAGACGATTCGGAGATGTACAGGTTGTTCGAGACAGCGGGAGGAGAATGATCCTGTTGGAGATATATTATTAAATTCAGGAACAACGACGAAGAGACAATTTCACGAGTAGAAGACTATTCGGAAAAGGAAAGAAAAACTGTATTGTCTTTAAAATACCAATGCATTTATTAATAACTTATTAACGATTGTTTTTCTGCTTATATAAAGTAAATCGTTTAAATATTTGTTATTCCAGTTTCCTGCCAAATGTCATGTCAAAAGTATATGCGGCGTATTATATGTGCAGATCGCGCTGTGCTTCTACGGGCAGCGACTCAGTTAATTTGCAAAATTCAAGTCTAACTCTTTGAGAACATATTTTCGAGATGTTAAGTTGTTTATTTAAACGTACGGAGAGGTAAACGGAGCCGTAAATCCGAAAAGCAAGGAAGATTGCGATTCCTGTCCACTCCAAAGAAACACCCCCTCAACAAGAATCAAGGGATTACTATAGTTTGGGATCGAAGAAGCTTGTTTTCCGATCGTCTTGAAGGTGTTGAATTCCCTCTAGCTTTTGAAATCTCGATGACCGCGTGCTCGAGATCCCCGAACAACGTAAAATCGTGACACGAGTACCTCTGTTCGCGGCACGGGCCTGCACCCCCTGCCCGGAATAAAACAACGATCGCGTGCTGTATTAAATTAAATCCAGCTGCAGTGAATTACGTTCAGTCGTCCATTACATCCGCCTGAGGCGACGCAGAGAAAGGATATAAATTCCTACCCCACCCCTCCGATAAATCGATACGTGAGCAACGGTGACGCGCCAATCAAGCCAGCCGTTTAATACCCCGGCGAAGGCGTATATTTCAGAATGGGTGAATATTCTGGCTCAACGAAGAAGCCGAAACGGTGCGGGGCATAACTGTTCACCGACGACGTGGGTGGCGCAAAACGGTGGTGGGTCGCGAGGGGGTGGTGGGTTATGGGGGACCAGTGGTGACGCGCCGAGGCGAATGAAAGCGAAGGGTGTGGCGGTTAGAACAATATCGCATTTTATAGTTGTAATCGAGGATCATAATTGAACAAGTTTGTATGCCTGCCTGTTTCTACGACCGCCCACACCATCGGCTCCTCTCTCCCCGAGTTCTCTTCCTCTCTTCAGCTTCTACGGCGTCGTCTTCCTTCGAGGTATCCCCGGAAGAATGCCTCGGGTGTCACACACCGCCTCTCCACGTTGAATATCCCCATCCTACCGAAAACCCCCGACGAATCCACGAACCCCGGCCATATAACCGAGGCTAACAAGATTTCGTATATGTAATTGGTTGAGTATTAAATTGCGTATTCCCGGCGATGTAGCACGGGAAATTTCGGGTAGCGAAGGTGTAGGTGCGCGCGCGAGACGCTTAGAGAGTCTTCGGGGCTGGATTATGGCTGCGGGTTGGATCATTTCGTAACATACTGCACTGCCGTGACGTTTAAGGTACCCCCGAGGACCGGATGGGCCCTTCTTACGTCGAATTACGCCCACCCCCTCGCTACAAACTTATATATTTACTTCACGGTCTTCCGACAATGAACGTCTTTCGTCAATCGCGCCCTTTCCCTCAAATACCCTGCTCTCGCAATATTAACCCTTCCGAAAACACTCGAAATATTCTTGGCTATATGTTTCTGGAATATTTACAATTGAAACAGTTTCGAAATAGTGGTTGATTAGTGGGACATCGGGGCGAAAATCCATCAGTTGAGAAAGAAACAGGGATCGTTGGCACGAGTATGTATCGATTCCAATCAGTATCACAGTTCGATAGTCGAAGGGCGCAGTAGACAGACCGGTTCTTTCTCCCCGAAAATTACGGGGAAGCTGGTCGCAATCCAATCGGAGACATTCGGACCGGGTCGCCTCGAAAATCGTAAGGTCGTCGCGCGATCGTGGCGACGCTCTCAGCTTAATTAAATGCGCACGAAACCAGGCGGGAGGATGTATCCGCCCCGGCGGACGATTTCCAACGGAGTTGCCAGCCTGGAGAGATCCTCGAACCAAACTACTTACCACCCCCCGTATAAGGAGCATCGACGCGGCGAAAGGGGTGTGTTGGGGGACAGGACAAGTCAGCCGGTTGCCCGAAGTAGTTAGCTTAGTGATTTTCGCGTTTATTGGCCAGCCGTGACGTCCGTACAAGATTGGTCCCGTTCACTCGGAGAACCCTTCGGGAACGGTTTCAAGGTGTTTCGTGTCCTCGAGGAAACTCGTTCCGGGATACCTACCGATGCCACTTTCGTCCCCTCCTACGAATCACTATAATTCTGTTTAGGACGTCGATTATTCCCATTCGGTGGGACACCCGCGTGCCATCCAGTCGTTCTCATTCCAATCTCTACTGACAAACAATCGTAGCCAGGATGTCTGGTGTCACCGCAGGATTCTTTCTCTCTGCACTCTTTCTACCACCGACAGGAAGCAATTCTCTTCTCTCCGTTTCCCCTGGCTTCCTGCCGCGCGGCGGGCCGACCCGTTTAATACATCTGGCGTGTAAGTGGCCGCTATAACAAGGATCAACAAGCGCCGAGAAATCCGCGCCTTACGGAATACATCAGCGGCCGTATTTACACTCGCGTTTCACGGTGTAATAGCGGCGCGATCATGCCCTCTACCCTTCCTCCGGCTCTTCCTCGCTCAGTTTCTGGCCGTGTTCATCCGCCTCCCGCGAACGCGCACTCGTAATTCCGTGATGTTTGTTTCCAACGTTGGCTTTCGCTACCCTCACTCCAAGGGGTGGTTGGCCCGTCCACCTTCTTTCCCACTCGCCTCTCGTCTACCCCTTCATTCTTATCTCTTCGATTTTTCATACCTTCGGAGGATCTTCCTCTCGTTTCCTTTATCGCTGAATAAAGAGCTCTTCGTGCAGTTACGACGAATTTGGAAAAATTAACCCTTCGTGGGCTGGAGGTTTTTTTAGCGAGATTCAGTTCAAAATTGCTTCAATGTATATTTCTGATCGAACCTTTGCACCGAGGGCATCTTTTGTTTTTAACAATTCTACGATCGATAATTAGAACAACATTTGGAAACCATTGTTCAACAAAGGATGCTTTCGACGCACGGAGTTAAACTCTCGATGAGGTGGAGGGGATTCGCGGAGGTCCCCGCGGGCAATCGCCTCGCCTGTTTAACTAGTCTTTTAATTAGAAACGCTTAAAAATTCACCGGAGCCACGAAATACATCCGGTCGCCTCAAAATTGTGTGGCTGCAACCCTGCGAAGACTCGACCGGCCCGACCCCGGCTCCTTTTGTTGCGTCGCGCTCCCATTGTACGGAGACCGCCGCCTAATATTTACCGCCTAGGCACTCGGTGGGGGAGTGCTCACCCCCGTGCACCCACTCCCGCGAACCTTATTCGGTGATGCTGGCCGAACACAGCACAAATATATCCGCGATCCTCGAATAAGCGACTCTACGTCGACTTTTACAAAAAGAACCTGGTGTTTTGTCTTACGAAAAAGAAATGTTTGAAAAAACATAATTACGTGTACACGATCAATGTGTAAAACAAACGACACGCGTTCAAAGGAATTCCTGTTTCATCAGACCGGCGGGAGTCTCTGTGACGTTCGCGAAACAATATGCGCGTAAATCAATTAAATTATTTTTGTTGCTCGGCAAGTGGAACGGCCATTTTTTCGCGTCAAAGGATAGAGGAAAGGGAACAAAAAACGCGGCCGCGATCTGAGCGTCGGCGGCGGTGCACAAATTCAATAATTAGGATTGTTACGAAAGTATTCATCTTTGTGACGTTTTGCAGACGGTATTATGCGTTCCGTCGGTGTAACGTGTATGTACCCTTCCGGTGAAAGCACGCGAAAAATTCTGCCTCATTTGATACGCACGGTCTCTGCATTACATTAACAAAACGTATAATAATGCGGCCGCGAACCGGCGTGTTTCCTGTACATTGCTCCGCGTTCCCTATCTTTCTCTCTGCGGCCTGTCTCACCTTCCTTCGTGCCCGGTTGCGTTTCACGTTCGCCGAAAGAGAAAATATTGAATACAATATGGACCGCGGCGTGGTATTATTTACACGCGGGGGCGTGGATTTTTTCAAAAAAACTCGCACAAAGAGTCGGATTTAATTCGTTTTCGGCGGAGAATATTCATTCGCGGCGAACGCGAACCGGACCGAGGTCCCGGCGGAACGAAATAGAAATGAAAAAAGGCGAGACCGCCGGCGAAGGGGAGGGGGGTGAGTGGGTGCATAGGGTGGAAAAAAAAAGAAATCGAAAAAGGGTCGTGCATCTGTTCCGGTCGTGTATTATACGCGCACGCGAAATTGGTAGGTGCTTTCCCGCGCGCGTAGCTTGCAATCCTCTCTTTCCCTCTTTGCCTCTCTTCCAGCGTCCGGGAGAGTGAATGAAAATGATGGCAACTCGCGTAAGAAGCCTACGCGAGAATTCTCGCCGAGGATTCCTGGCGATACCCGTGACCCTTGAATCCTCTTTAAAAGGAATTAACGGCGGCCTGTACAGTTTTCCGCGAATTTAGAGGCTATTTAAAAAGGATTACCTTTTATTTCGTGCGCCAAATAAATTCGCGCGTAACAACGAGGAACGGGGTGCTCTCTCTCATCCGGTTTATGCTCGAAGGAAAAACGAGAAAAGAAAATACATATATGTGTGTGTGTGTGTATGCTCTCGCACGGTGCACGAGTACGTTTTTCCACGAGTATCTCTGCCGTCAATGCACGCCACTGTGTGTTGCCTACAAAAGTGTCTGACCAGAGAATTCGCGAGACTACTTCACCCCGCGGAGACTGTTCTCTTTCGGTTCTCTGTAATTCCTATTCCATTGAATGCTCGGGAGCCAACTGTTTCATATAATCTGATTCAGGCACACTTGCTCCCGATGCTGAAATGAAAATTATGTTACCGGCCGCGCGGACCCGGGATCTTATCAAAGAACCTGCCGAACGTTTGTTTCGAACAAATTCTCGAATAACACCTGGCCTCTTCAGGCTTTTCATCTCGCCGCGGGATCTCGGCTCCGATTCCGAGAGTATTTGCGCGGGTTAACTATAAATCTCGATCGCGCCCGGCTGAATTGCATAGAAGAGTGTGTGTGTGTGTGTGTGTGAGAGAGAGAGAGAGAGAGAGAAAGAGAGACCCACCCCGGACTCGAACGAATTTTTACGGCTCCGCGACCTCCCCCCCTCCGCGAGAGCAATATTGGATTTATTCAAACCTAGAGCTTCAAAGTTGCGCCCTAAATAAAAAGGGTTATCACTTGTCCTCCTCGGCTCCTCTCGGCTCGGCGTGTTCAACTTCTCACCCCTTCGCGAGACCGGAACTTTGACAGCGGGGCAAAAATACCCGGAGACATTATTAAATACGATTATCCGGTGAAGGAGAGAAAAAGCGAGACTCTAAGAAAGAGGAAGAATGAGCAGGGAGTTGGCCAGGACGCGGAGAAGAGACGACAGGGGATGGAAAGGGGTGAGTGAAAAAATGGGCGTGGTGGGGTCAGCCGGCTAAAAGTAAAAAGTTAAGAAGGTGAGGGGTGGTATGCGACTACTCCTCGAGGCGGCTGCGGGGAATGCAGCTCGCGAAAGGGTAGTAGGGGGTGGTTGAAAAGAGAAAGAGAGAGAGAAGACGACGTTAGGTTGAGCCGGGCTCAGCCGGTCGAGCCTGACTCGGCTCTCAAACTTTGATACGATTAAGACGGAACGAATTAATCTTCATCCCCGCGAACGCCGTCTGCTGGCAGCCGCAGGGATGGAGAGGTGGCGAAGAAATTCCCTTTTTTTCTCTCTCTCTCTCCATCTCGCTCCTTTCCTTTTTTAGAAAAAAAGGGGTGAACGATGGCGGTGAAAGAGAACTGTGGACGGAGGAGCCGGGTGTCGAGGACCGAGGGTCCCCGCCTTTGCCGGAACCCTCTTCACTTTCTGGCGAGAAGGTGACGTTAATTAGAAAAGCGCGACGAGATTTCTGATTTCCGAGCCGGACCACGATCGGCCCTCGCGTCTCCGTCTGAGATCCGAGGAGCTGGCCCTTTGGGGCTCCTCGCGGACATCGCACGAATTTTCCGCCGGTCCAGAAAATGCTCCACAATTTTATTTGCACCGTTATCCATTTTATGAAGCGACCAAATCGTTCGTTAACTACTTCGTCTGAAAACATGGAGGAAATCTGGAAGTTGAGGAAGTTAAGTCGTGTAAAATATTAGTTGTAATTATAAGTAAGTTTGATTTGTCTATCAAAACTAATTTTATATTAAAAATTTTCGGATGCGAGCTATTAAAAACATGACCCAAAAGTAGAACCGCGTGGAACCAAAAGTGGATAAATTAAATTTTTTAATGACCGATCGATATGGAATATTTTAATTCGCAATCGATCGGGGGTAGCGAACGTGATCAGCGAATACGGTGTACGTCGCCGTACTACAGAGATTAAACAAACGCTTGTCGCTCTCGCACGAAGGGATAGTTCGAACTACGAAAGGCATGGTCAGCAGCGGTCTACCGGTCGTTTTTAATCCCATTGTGAACATGGCTTAATCGAGAAACCATTACCCTGGTTTGCTGCGCGAGCTAGACTGTCTGGAAGGGTAGGGCCCTCTTACAGTGGAAAGGGTGGGCATGTGTTTCCGTATGGATCAAGCCTCGAACCGACAGAGAGATGAATTGCTGCCTAGCTTGCTACTTCCTGCAGCCCTGGCCGATTCACAGAGAATCCGACTAAAAAAAGAAAAATGAACAAAAAAGAAACGCGTTCGTTCTTCAAATCACGATCCCCTCTTGGAAATACCTGTCAACGCAGTTAACCTACTTAAACCACTGTTTTCATGTTTTTCACCTCGTTCCTCATTGTTACATTAAAGCGGAGCTTCAAAATTGATCGAACATTTAATATTAGTAAAACGCTTCGCTGTTGATCCGATAAATAATTATTTATCATCGCGGTAAGAGTTTCGTGAAGCAGCAATCTGTTTCCGAGGGCCGAAGTAGCCGCGGGCGGCAATTATATTAAAGCAAAGCTGCGGGGCGAAAATCCATCGGAAAATAAAGGCGACGGTGGTCTGAAAATTAGTCAAACCTGCCGGGAGAAAGGGACGGGTTTACCAAGGAACCATGAAAGCGCAGCAATTTTCCCGGGACACGAAAAGACCGTTCCCCGCAAGTAGCCCTTAACTACCCCCGGTTCGTCGGCGCGTTTTCCCTCGCGCCGGTTACCGTTCCGTCAGGAAGAGCTCACGACGGGAAGTCAGAGACAGGAACTGCGTGCCGATAGAGAAAGATAGTGAACGGGTAGGAGTGGTTTTGCTGATCGGATGGTATTTAGCAATAAAGTTCGATTCCCCGAGCCGTGAAAGAAGCAGCCCCTGATTTCGTCGGGGTTGCGAAAATTACGGTTCCCGTAGCCAATCGGTCCACACACGTTCAGTGACGCGCAAGTGGCCGCGTTTAAGCCGTGTATCGACGGATAGGTGTGAGGCTGGAACGTCGCGTCGACTGGAAGGGTGACCTCGAAAAAGGGGATGGCCAGGAGGAAGCGACCGACTGGAGAGTGGCCACACCGAGGTGGTCCAGCTACGGGAAGAGGAGAGATCTACGAGGCCGAATGACAAAAAGACCTCTCTCCTCCCTGTGTGGAATTGTCGACGGGTACGCCGGTGCACAGCACCGTTGAAATAGCGGCCACCAGCTGAAAGAGGATCTCCGCTCGTCCCTCTTGCCGTCAGAACTAAGCTCGTCGAACCTGTGCTACTCTGTGCTCTGCGATGGATCGTCCCTTTTTCCTGGTGGCTCGAATTTCTTTCCGCATGCTTCTCCCTGTCCGTGCAGTCCTGCCATCCAACAAAAGTCGCAATTGCAAGAGATTCGTCTTCCTCAAACACCTGCCAAAAGGATCCCCTTTAGCATTCCCAGCGCCCGGGAATAATTGGCCATCTTTCCGCGAAATAAAATCACCGGTATTTTCCGGTTTCGGTGTTCCCATTGAAAAGTTCGAAGATCAATCCCGTTTGCTGTTTGAAAGGCTGGCCCCGATCCCGTCTTAAAACAAAGTCGGCCCTGGGAATGAACTCGCGTCTCTATTTACACAATCGGTTCCCCGATGATCGGGAACGAGCGACGTGCCCGTGGAGCCAGAAGGAAAAGTATGGAATATTTAGCGTTCACTGAGCTATAAAAGCAATTATATGGGAGCCATTGTTTGTCGGGAGTGCGCCTCCGCGATACGGGGGCGAACAGCCGAGATGACGGCGGGCTTTGAGAGGGTGAGAGGAGGCCACGAGACCCGGAGAGCTACTAGTCGGCCAGGGGATAGAGGAAGCAGCATCGGTCCAATGAAAATCAGAAGTACGGAGCAATAAATACGACCGAGTCAATCCGAGTCCCCACCCCCACCGGATCGAGCGTAACCCCGGCGAATCTCCATTCAGTTCAAACGCGATCTTCTTCTTTCCCTTCGCCAACCATCCGGATTCATTCTTGCCACCGGATCCGCCGCTATCTTCCTTTCGCTTGCCACTTGCCCGGATATAAACGTCCCTCCAGACGCCAACGCCGATTTATTCGCGCCTTCCTTTCTGTACAGGCTGCCCCGAAATTGGTGGCACACCTACTTAACCCTAGAAGCCAGTATTCAACATTTTCCCCGCAAAATCTTATTCCGAAATTATAATATTTCTTATTCCTTTTTAGTAGCTCGGCTCCCGGACGCCTAATGAAAGAAATATATAAAAAATTCTCAATAAATTAGTCGAACGTATCCGAAATCACGAATTAACTTTCTAGCGATGAAAAATGAGATAGGGGTGGAGCGAGGGGCGGGGAATCAGCCTGGAAGAAAGTCCGGAGTGCAACCGACTGTTAGAGAGGAGAAACGAGAAGAGTTCGGTGGAAGGCGGTCGAGAAAAAGAAAGAGAGAGAGAAAAAGGAGAGAGAGGAGCGAAAACAGGGTGTCGGAGGACCATTCTAATATAAATGTCCCCGGCCGAAAGGCGGAGAGCGCGGAGACATTCGCTAATTAAAAAACTTGAAAAATTAATACACATTTCTCTGGGTGCTCGGGGGGTTGTGTTACTCCTCGCTTAATCCTTGGTATCTGATCGGCCATCTGTTCCCGGCCATCACGAAGCTGGCGCGGCTGCCAGAGTTTCCATCCCCCTGGCCTCACCTCGTTCGCCACCCTCTTACTTATTACTCAGACTTGTACCGGTGTTTCTTCTATGCAGCTTGTAATCACAAGACGTTTACGATACAAACTTTCTAATTAACGTCTTCGCTTATTCATCCCCATGAATCGTTGACGTCGGAAGCTTCGCGCAGACAGAAATAAAATGAAGAAAAGAAAATAATTTTGGAACCACTTTCCACGTTTTTATACTGCATCTGTGTCCTACCCCGATAGGTGGTAGGATCGAACGGCAGAGCTTTATAAAACACCTGGAATGCGTGACGCGTGGGGTGGCAGGCTGATCGCGATTCCCGAGCTATCACATCTACACAAAGGGGTGCGCACGACAAAGACCGTGAAAGCAAAGGCTGCGAAGATATCCCTCGATAAACGAGGAGGGCTTCAACGAGAAGGGTTGACACGACTCGATACGAGAGTGGTATAGTGGCAAGAGGGACGAGTACGAAGGGAGAGAGAGGGATGGATTGGGACAAGGACGAGTTTCCCATCGCGGCGGCAGCCTATCGTTATCAACAATTCAATAGTGTTTAACTTATTTATGTGCCGTTAAATGCCGGGACTAATTAGATGGCGGCATAAAGATCCGTAGCCTCGGTGGGCCCTCTTCCAAGTGGTTCGGCGCACCGCCTCGTGGGGTGTAACGTGCAGCAGCCTGGTGGTGAGGGGCAGAACGAAGGTTACGGAGGTTAGAGGAGGCTTCCATAACCAGCCGGAGACAGACAATGGCAAAGAATGAGCCGGAGTCGCTCTGAATAGGCCTCAAGACACTGAACGCTATAATGCGAAAGACTCCATTGTGACGCGGGCAGTTAAGTGCCCCTGGTCTGGTCTGGTCTCCAAAACGAAGTGGGCTACGTGTCTCTCTCTCCATCTCTCTCGCCTCCCTCTCTCGCGTTCACCGTTCCGGTCTTTCGTATCAGCCCACTCTCCGGGCTCTTAGCTCGTGCCTCTTTCGTCGCATCGTCACCTCCTCGTCAATTTCGCCGGCTACGGGTCTCGAATGACTCGAGTTATTAAGGAGAGCTGCAGGTGACCGGGTCCTAGAGTCTAGGACCTAGACGGTCTCGATCCTCCTTCTTTATATCGGATCCTGTGGCAAACTCCTTACCTTGTCTAGATCACGTTTCTTCTTTCAGAATTCAAAATAAGAATTCGAAATAAGAATCTGATAAAAAGAAATGCGCAAAATTCGCAGCCCGATCGTTGCCGTTCACAGTCCCGGAGAATGGCCCCCGAGGAGGGTCTCTATTTTTGAGCCGCCTAATTGCTGATTGCTCCGAATTCCAAGTAGATCTTCGGCAGACCCGAAAGATTTGAAAGGAACCGGCAGATTTAAAAATCCTTCTAGTGGATGGTAATCAGCCGGCGCAGCTCGAAGAACGCTTCAAGATCCCTCGAATCAGGATCAAGAACCTCCGCCGCGCCTTGTATACTTAGGCTTTAATAGTCGAAGGACTCCACTCTTCTTCCCTCGTCCTCGTTCCTTCTTTTTTTTCTCTTCCTTTTTTCTCCGGCCATCTTTCCACGGTCTCTCGGTAAATCTTTACAGGTGGCATCCGCGGACTTCCAAGCGTGAATTCCGAGCGACGAAGATCCGCTCCAAAGAATGAAATGAAATGTTGGATATTTAAGGGCGGAAGTACGGGGCCCCGCGGGGGCGGGAAGGGAGAATAGGAGAAGAAGAAGGAACGAGACAAGATGAGCCGTGGCTGCGAAAGTTTCGCTGCTCTGCGGAAGAAGTGTCTGACCGCGGCACGATTCACGGATGATAAATCGTTTAAACCTTTTCACCGGAGTCGTTCGGCCGGAAGTAAAACGAATTTAAGGTCCAATTGCAGAGAGCTACGGCGCTGTGGTTAAACACGCTGGAATGACTCGCCATCAGCCCTTCGCATTAACCCAAAAATCATCGAGCAACCAGGAAACTTTCCGATTCACCGCGGGGAGATACAACGAGCGCGAGGAACAGGTATATATTATTCGATTCGAGAGCGGAACGCGAGGCGATACCGTATTTGTTTTCTTTTTGGGAGGGAATTTTTGGAGGTCGCGCAGCACGAGCGAAGGCATTGTGGAGAGCGAGTATGATGTAACAGCGGGCATGATCGCGCGACGGAAGCGAAAATAATTGAAATCGCGCGGCCAGCAACGTTGCTGATTTACGACGTGGACGCGAACGGCCAAGTGGCGCATTACGAGAATCGCCTGGACGTGCACACAGGCCGGCACACACGCAAAACACACGCGAAACACAACACCTCTCCCCCGCCCACGCCTCCGCGAAGCGACGTTGCTTTATGTACACTGGCCTCGGCGATACGTGACGTACGATAAACAACACGTGTTAACATGTTACGAGAAGAAAGAGTTCGCGCTGCGTATAAACGGTCGCCGTGTTCCTCGAGTTTTTTTCCTTTCGCAACGAGCCAGCAAGAAAATCGGTTCTTTCGCAATTCCGAAAACGAAGCTATTTTTTCCACATTCCCATTTTTTTCCGATCCTCGCCATTATTCAGATTGAAATTCATTTGATGTGGTAGTTCAGGAGTAACCAGCCGAAACCATAACCGGAAATACAGGGTGTCTGAAAATTCCTTCAACATCCAGAAATTGGAGGTTCTTGAGTTCATGTGAAGCAACATGTTCCTTTGCAAAAATCGCGTCCACAGTTTTGTTAAGAAGTTATTAACGAAAAATACGGACCAATCAGAGCGCGACCTGGACGCGTGTTGGCACAGTCGGCCCGGCGCGCCATCTATCAATTGGCTGTTTAAGTCGCGCTCTGATTGGTCCGTATCTTTCGTTAATAACTCCTTAACAAAGCTGTGGACACGATTTTTGCAAAGGAAAATGTTGCTTCAAATGATCTCAAGAACCTCCAATTTCCGGATGTTGAAGGAATTTAGAGACACCCTGTAGATCAAAGCTGTCGGATTTGTCATTCGTCGGATACGACTGCGATTAATTAGAAGATTGTAGAGTTTCTATGTAAGATCAAGAACGTGGGTGGAATTTATTATTTCCTCTGTTTGTGTACAGACTAATTATTACCATATGGATAAAACTGGTCACCGACAATCGACGGCGTTAATGAGAAAAACTCTGGAAAAACGCTAAACAATTTAGCTGGGCGACGACTATCTCGTCGCACGGTGAACCAGCACACGTTTCAGCGTTCGCGATAACTAAAAATTATCGTAGCCACTTTATTATGGCAGATAAGCCCGTCGTTTGCTTAATCGTGTTTCGCAAAAGCTGTACGCGGACCCGGTTACGTTGTCGCGGTACTGAAAACGTTACCGTGACTTTATCGTAATTTATGAAATCCGTTTATTGGTTCGCATTTTCGAGCCATTAGCATTCGCCAACACCGGCTATCGGTCATTCTTTTTCCAGGTCAAGTTTAAAACCCTGCGACGACGCTGCCCCGTTTACGAGCGCTCGTAAACGACGGGTCTTTCGGCGTTTACCAATTACGAGGAATTGTCCGCCTTATCTGCCACCGTAATTAAGCCAAATCCGACCGACTATGTTCGCCGAACAACCAGGCAGTCGCTGAATTCGATACTAATCGCATTGAGAAACGTTTCCAGTCGAGACTGAACATCGGGTAACTCTGGAATAATACCCTAAATAAATGAATATGCATCGAGAATTCAAAGTAATTCACATTCAATTTATTAGAAGAATCATTCCGATTCAACTGTTGGCAAATTTAGATTGTTAACCATAAATTCGTTTATCCTAAAACCCTGTACATTCTTGAAAATTCAGAATCAAAACACATCAGTTTTCCGGAAAAAGGAATGTTGGCAAATTTAGATTTTCAACCATAAATTCGTTTGTCCTAAAACCCTGTACGTTCTGAAAATTCAGAATCAAAACACATCAGTTTTCCGGAAGAAGGAGGCTCCAGGAAAGCTGGAGGAGGGGCATCGAACAGGCGGTTGTCTCGGAGGTTCTTGATAGTGGCTCGTAAACCGAATTAACAGTGCGTCCGCGCGACTATACGTATAGTTGGCTCTCTCGCGTCTCTGGGAACGTGTTCTCGGGCACGCGGCTGGATCCTGGAAAATTCGACACGTACACGTTCGCAGAAGGATTGCGTGGATGTGTATGTACGCGCGCGTGTACGAACGGGGAGAGCGCGAGCAATAAGAGGAGCCGTGGCAGAGGATATCATAGGAGCGCGGGGGGTAGGTAGTAGCAGCAGCTCGTGAGGAACGGCGTAGGGTGGTCCGGGGGGTTGGAAAATGCATATCCAGGGGATGAAGAGGCGGCCTCTCAGAGCTTGGCATGGTACAGCGGCTACCCGGCCACCCCTTTTCCCTTCCTCGGCCACCGCCAACCCCCGGTGCGAAACCCGTACCTCTCGCGAAACGTACATCTACTTCTCTGCGTCCCCCGCCTGCCATCCACCCCCTCGGCCGCCTCATGGAAACCGCCCCCTCTCGGCGGCCGGTTTCTCCTATTTCAGCCGGGTTGCAGTCGCTTACAGCGCTTCCAAATTCACGTAATAAAGCCCCGGCGAGAGAGCGAGGCGCCCACGCTAAGTACATTTACACGGATAGATGAAAATATCAGGAACGAAGGATCGGCAAAGGTCTGCGAGCAGGCAGGAGGGGTCGGTGAAGGTGGTAGGTAGAACCGAGGGCGGACTACTTAACATTCTTTGCCCAGGGCCCCGACCAAGAGACCGACAGACCGAGGGATATCGTGTTACCTCGAAAAACGAGTGCGCGGTGCCGGGCTCTCTCTTCCGCCCGTTTGTTTATAGATATATAGAGTGCGTTCCTCTGTGTTTCTTTTTTTCGGAGTTTCTTCCCCTTTTTTCGGGGGGAACCGGCGCAAGAGGACCGAGCTAGGGAGACGACACAGAGGACCAGCTGGGAAAACGAGTGGACCAACTGTGTTCCACACTACCCGTTATAATTTCGAGCGTAAGCGTTTGCACGGACCTGTATTTGCCCTCGGATAGACCAAGCCAAGAGAGGACGACGACTGCTACTAGCTTGTCCTTCCGTTTGCCGCGTTTTCAACCCCTCCTTCGCACCCCCTTCTCGTCGAGGTTTCAGAGAGTGGTTCACTCTTTTTCGGGGTACAAGCGCGGGATTTATTTTGCACGTTCTTCGCGGCGCGCCACGAGGCGAGGGTTCTCCGAGAGGTGCACCCGGAAACGGAGGACCGTGCTTTCAGTCGGATGTCCCGTGTACAATAGAAACTCGAGTCCTATGGACCTGTCTTTAGCGGGACAACGCTTCATCGCGCTCGGAAAATACTGTCACGCCCTTGCTCCGCAACGATTTCTGTCCTCGACGTTGTCCCAAAGGCGTTTACAATGTAACGTGTCCCGTAAGATCTTTTGGAGCAAGATCTGTTTTTTATCGAAACGATTTCATCCTCGGAAATAATTGAGAAACTGAATTCTTGTCAAGCGTCGTAAAAATTCTCGGACGTCGAGCTGTTATTTGCCCGCGAGTTGCAAGCAAGGGGTGGCCGTCTCTGTCGGCGACTAATCTCTGCGCGGCCATATATCCGTAAGAAAAATATCTGTACACTTTTCATCGCGATCGGGTGCGAGCGGGGGCGTCACGTGCGCGCTCGAGCGCGTAACGCAAGCTAAGTTATAATTTACAACGCAGCGCCTACGCTCGGGCACCAGTAGGAGAGTATCAAGTGCCGGTTGTCGTTCTTTTTCGAGGAAGGCTGCTGCACCAGCCCGTCAACGTAACCCCGGTATACTCTCGCATTGCTGCTGGAAACGCCATAGATAGAGAGTTAGTTGGTATGTGTCTCTGTTTTTTTCGGCCATGCACCTGTCCAACCCCTGCGCCGAAGGGGTCCGCGGGCGTATCTATTTATTTATTCGTTTTTCGCGAAAGAACAAGGGGGTCTGTCGGCCCTGCTGCCAGCACCTAACCCAACCCCGAAACGATGAAGTGTGTACCGGCGGAGAGCACACCGTAGGAAACCAGCGCTTTTCGTCGACGTGCAGCCTGATAGAGGAGAGCCCAGTGTGCACCGCCTCTCCGTTCATCGGATACCGACTCGCCCGCTGCAGGCTACATTCGAGCAGATTAACCGGAAGGGATTATTACAAGGGAGAGGGTGGAGGGATGTACGCATTTATTCCGGCCAAGGGATGAGAAGGACCTGCATGTTACTCTGCAGCCGGGCATCGCTGAGAGATTCTTTTTAATTTTACCTCCACTTTTTGTTTCTCTCGACTTGCGCGATAGCCCCTCCGCGAGCAGCACAACCTGTCCTTCAACCCCTGCGATCCACCTTCGACCGAGGCTAGTGTTGTTCAACCCCTGACAACCCTTTCCCTTCGATCCGGTTAATGAGATCGATCGAATTATCGCTCGAGGCTCGAGAATTGGAAAAATTAACCCTCCTCGACTCTCTCCTAGTCGATTAATACCCGATGTACAGATTTTTAATAACATTTTCGTGTGTGTGTTTCCAATTTCTCCGAGCCAATTCGCTTCAAGACTGGATTATATTGAATCCGAGACCACGGAATTATTTTGCCGGGGGTGAAAAACAAAGAAGGGGTTGGTTTCCTGATGAAAAACGGGGGCGCGCGCGAAGGGGAATTTTTTCGAAAGTGCCGCGTATAAGTATAATCGTAGGTGAGCGAACGATTTTAGTATCGCGAGGGCAAACAGAAATCTCCATACGAACGACGCATAAAAGCACGCGTGTTCGACAAACAAACGGCGGGTTTCATTCCGACAATCGAACGAACGCTTCTTTGGTCGGTACACAAGGGTAGGAGGGGATGGGCTTGCAGAACGCGCGAGCGCACGTGGCATTTTTTCGTCAAACCGTCGCTTTAACGTCGAGTTCACGGGTGGACATTGGCTGTTCCGGTAAATTCGCGAATGACGTTCGCCTCGTTTTCCGTCTGCCGGTAT